>CAUYLG010035660.1:0-33825 GCA_963573385.1 Cacajao melanocephalus
TTCTTGGAGACTTTGTTCATTCCTTTTTACCCTTTTTTCTCTAATCTTGCCTTCTCATTTTATTTCATTGAGTTGATCTTCGACCTCTGATATCCTTTCTTCTGCTTGGTCAATTCGGCTGTTGAAACTTGTGCATGCTTCGCGGAGTTCTCGTGTTGTGTTTTTCAGCTCCATCAATTCACTTATATTCCTCTCTAAGTTGTCCATTCTCGTTATCATTTCATTAAATCTTCTTTCAAGGTTCTTAGTTTCTTTGCATTGGGTTAGTACATGTTCTTTTAGCTCAGAGAAGTTTCTTATTATCCACCTTCTGAAGCCTGATTCTGTCAGATCTTCACACTCATTCTCCATCAGGCCTTGTTCTCTTGCTGATGAAGAGCTGCGGTCCCCTGTAGGAGGAGAGGCATTCTGACTTCAGGTGTTCTCAGCCTTTTTGCACTGGTTTCTTCCCATTTTTGTGGATTTATCCACCTGTTTTCTTTGTAATTGCCGACTTTCAGATTGGGTCTCTGAGCGGACGTCCAGCTTGTTGGTGATGAAGTTTTTTCTGTTTCTTAGTTTTCCTTTGGCAGATACCCCTTCCCCACAGAGCTAGGCCTTCCGGGTTCAGCTGTGCTTACTGTGAAACTCTCAGTCCTTGGTGCTTCCAATTGCTGTTCTCCTTGTGGGGATGTGACCAGCCGAGCCCGACTCAGAGGGCACCCAGTCCCGTATACTCCGCACTGAGAAGCACCGCACTGCACCGGGGTGCCAGCAAAACAGCCACACCTGCCAAAAGAGTCGTGCTCGTGACCTGTGTGACTCCTCCGCTGGGTATCTCCCAGTTTGTGGGCAACAGAAATTCGTCTGAAATTGCGGCGTCCACTCGCTCTCTGTGCTTTCACTGGGAGCTACAATCCTGAGCTGCTGCTAATTGGTCATCTTGGATCTCTCCTCTCCTAGGGTTTTTAAGGTGTTAGGTCTAATGTTTAAGTCTTTAATCCATCTGGAGTTAATTTTTGTATAAGGTGAAGGAAGGGGTCCAATTTCAGTTTTCTGCACATGGCTAGTCAGTTTTCCCAACACCATTTATTAAACAGGGAATCCTTTCCCCATTGCTTGTTTTTGTCAGGTTTGTCAAAGTTCACATGGTTGTAGATGTGTGGCATTACTTCCAAGGCCTCTGTTCTGTTCCATTGGTCTATATCTCTGTTTTGGTACCAGTACCATGCTGTTTTGTTTACTGTAGTATAGTTTGAAGTCAGGTAGAGTGATGCCTCCAGCTTTGTTCTTTTTGCTTAGGATTGTCTTGGCTATGCAGGCTCTTTTTCAGTTCCATATGAAGTTTAAGGTATTTTCTTCCAGTTCTGTGAAGAAGGTCAATGGTAGCTTGATGGGGATAGCATTGAATCTATAAATTACTTTGGGCAATACAGCCATTTTCACAATATTGATTCTCCTTAACCATGAGCATGGAATGTTTTCACATCTGTTTGTGTCCTCTCTTATTTCCTTGAGCAGTGGTTTGTAGTTCTCCTTGAAGAGGTCCTTCACATCCTTTGTTAGTTGTATTCCTAGGTATTTTATTCTCTTTGTAAAAATTGTGAATGGGAGTTCGCTGGTGATTTGGCAGCAGCCCCCTGGCGCTCTAGCAGCCCTAGGGCCTGCAGCCTGGAACCTATGACACTTTTTATAGGCTCTCCTTCAGAAATCTAATCACAGATTTTGCAACATGTAACATATAGGTATAAAGCAATAAGAGAAACATCAGTCTCTTTGTTTTAAAATTCCAATAAACCCAGATTTTTCCATCTAATATAGGTAGTGCATTGTCTGTCATAATAGGAACTATTTTTTTCTAATATCTAGCTAAATTCTTCAGTAGTTTTAAAAGATTAAAAAATATCTATGCCGTGAGTGTAATTTTTTAGCCCAGAAACTGACAACTTTTTTTTTGATAATTTTGGAAATTCTTTGAGATAAAAGATAATCAAAGTATTAATCAAATAGACATATAATTCAACTAAAGCTAAAGAAAAATAATTGTAAAATTTAAATTTTTGAGTCAGTCTTTTATATTCAGAAAATATTGGATTTATGTGTAATTATTTGATACCTTAACCTAAGATCTTTCACTTTCTGTAAAAAATCTGTTCTTTATAATCTTCTAATAGAATCTTAATAACTGAAGTAGCTCATTTTACCATGGCTCTATCTAAATATTATTTTCTTTTTTTGTGTAAGGATCCCAACAGATGTCTTGCTGGCCAGAATTATAAATTCAGAGCCCCTAAAAAAGATGTTTAAAATTGTATTAATAATTTAATTCTGATTTCAAGAAACGAATTTCACCAAATATTTTTTTTGTCTGTTCAGAGGAAACTTTTTTTTTTTTTTTTTCTGAGACAGAGTCTTGTTCTGTCACCAGGCTGTAGTGCAATGGTGCAATCTTGGCTCACTGCAACCTCCGCCTCCTGGGTTCAAGCATTTCTCTTGCTTCAGCCTCCCATGTAGCAGGGACTACAGGCACACGCTACCATGTCAGGCTAATTTTTGTTTTTAGTGGAGATGGGATTTTACCATGTTTGCCAGGATGATCTTGATCCCTGACCTTGTGAGCTGCCTTCCTAGGCCTCCCAAAGTGTGGGGATTATAGATGTGAGCCACTGTGCACAGCCCAGAGGAAACCTCTTATCAAGTTTACAATGTATTTGTTGACATGTCTTTTAATTTTGCCCATTTAATTTCCCCTAGTATTATTCTTTATATAACAAAGAGGCAGCTTTTTTATTTCTCTCTGCTTCAGTAAACTGTAATTGTCATCCTTTGTGAAAATTCTGACATATTCTGGTCTCTATTTTTTATTACTATTTTGATCATAATTCTAGCTTCTAAGATTTCCATTTGATTCTGCATGAGTAATATGCCTTTATTTTGAATCTAAAAATGTGTTCATATTTTTTGTACTGAAAATATGATTTAATTAGTATTTTGATTTATTAAGTATAATTTCCACAGATATTACTGTAACTCCTGCTATCTCTCTAAAATATTGAAATAAAAGTACTACAGTGTTACACCTGTGAACAGAAAAAAGGATACAAACTGAATCAATACATTGTCATCTATTAGACTGGTCATACCTTTCTGTTTATACCAAAAATGATACATGTACCACATATGTACTCTGTAATATAACAATTACTTCTTATACAATGCAATGGTTAAAGTAATATGTGCTCCTACCAAAACAATAAAGTTGGGTTTAATGGAAACATAGTTTAATTTAAATTTCAATTAATTAAAGTTAAATAACATTTACAATTTAGTTCTTTCATCACAGTAACCATATTGTACATGCTCAATAGCCTCATGTGACTATCACATTAAACAGAGCAGCTCAAAATGCCAGTCTAGATGGTCTATCTTTTACTCCTAGGACAAAGTCTACAAAAGAAAGTCCTAATCGTTTAATTAGGGTCTGAAAAAATGAACAGAGATAATTTATTGGTGTATTCTGCCTCAATATGCTTTGTGTAGTTTTGTTGCCTTGGAAAAGTAACAGAAAAACATTAAAAAGAAAGTTTGAAAAATATGTGTCAACATAAAATGATGGTAGTTAGTAGCTAATTCAGCTCATTGGAAGTAAATTTTCCTGGCTTTTATGCCAAAACTCATCCTAAGGAAGAGTGAATAGGATAAAAGACATGAATTTCTGGGTTGTAAAAGAGAGATTGCACTTGCCTTGCAAATGAATGACTATGAAGGGGATTTTTTTTTTTTTAAATAAGATGAGGTCTTGCTCTGTTACCCAGGCTGAAGTGCAGTGACATGATCATAGCAGCCTCGAACTCCTTGGCTGAAACAATTCTCCTGTCTCAGCCTCCTGAGTAGCTGGGACTACAAGCATGTGCCACCACTCCTGGCCTAATAGGAGAAAGATTTTGACCCATTATTGAGAGGATCTTGTTAAGATGAGAGCCAGATAAAGATGAGATGCACACTGCCTTGGTTAACTCAGGGTCTCTGTCTCTGGGCAACCAGAGATTGAGTACAGAATCTAGGACATTCCAGCATCAGATGGGAGAATAAGTCTGAATGACCCAAAAAGTCCATTCCAACCTCTAGATTTTGTGAGTCAAAATTGGAAAGGCATAATTGGCTTTCCTTTCTATCAGATGTTATAACTTATCCTGATTCTTTTTTCAGCCTGTGAAGTGGGTGGTGTTTTTGTATTTTGTCCCAAATCCTAACCAGCAGAACTGTTCTGGCCATACAGATAAGCACACTCCTTTGACAATTTCTCTATTGACTAATTCATGACTCACTTTGACTCTATTTATGGATTTATACCCTTCTTAGTCCCAGAGAAGATTTGAAGCAGTTTACAGTAAAAACAATATACTTAGGCACTTTACAAAGCAGGGCCAAAAAAAGGATTGTATTGGGGGTAGAATAGTCGTTATTTCCAAAGAGAATACGGTGCAATTCTCCTGTGTCTTTTTTATAAGATTGATGACTTGAGATCAAGGTGTTTATATTTAAATCAATAGCCTATTAATGACACAGATGGGATTATCTTACTTTTAAGACATAGTTGCAAATCAAATGATCTGAACACTGTAAGAAATCTCCCATCCTTGAAGAAGCAGTGTTTCTAAATGTAAATGAATAGCCAAAGTCAAAACATGGGAAAGCAACATGACAAATTTCAAATTAATGTTTCCCAAATGCACAGCATTTTCACATATTTAATTGATTTAATGCATAGTCGCTCTAAGCAAGAATCTGCTTTATTAGAAAACCACATCAAATCTGACCTAATATAATTAAAATTGTTTACTGCCACCATGTGAGTAATGTAAGATGTGTTTAATTCATTGATTTACTCTAAGAGTCTCAAGCTATTATTTTTAAAACAACATTTCAAAGTGGTGTTTTACATTTAGAATTTACTTTCCTTTTATCCTTCCATAATCAATAAAATAACACTGTTGGGCTAGCTAATCTCTGATGCCGTGCTCTTCATAATCTGCAATCCAATATTTCTTCTCTCTTTGCCTCCTTCACACACACACAACACGACCATGTTGTCTACCCTGGCGAATCCTTGCTGGGTCCCCCATCTTAGTATCAGGTAGATTCATGACTAAGAATCCAGGAGGGGCTGCTGTCCTTCAACCTTGACCCTTAACCCACGAGTGGTCTTCTTGACCAGCGTTTGTAGTGACCACCACACACATGCAGTTTATGTGGAAAATCAAGTATGACCTTTATAAAGGCTCTAACACACCATTCAGATGGAAGGACAAGCGAAGAAAGTGTTAAACAGAAAGACAGAGAGAAAGAGAGATCTCGACACAGTGAGCAGAGAGAGTGACAAATTGCAGACAGATAGAGAGAAGAGACAAGGCATAGTCACAGAGTGGATGAGTTCCTAGAGGGAAATGCACAGCAGAATCAATGAGTGGTTGGAACTGACAAAATAATCATCACCTGATTTCTTGTCCATGTTTTCCTTTTATATTCCAGTGAGCAACTGCCACCAAGATCACCCACGTCTGCCCAGGAATTCTTGTCCCGTAAGAACTTGCACCCCATAGACCTTTTCTCAATATCCAGTAGGGAAACCTTGAACTTCCATCCCAGCCCTTCTTTGCCCTTGACCCCTCTGGCGTGCACTAACTCCTCAACCAAGGTTTCTTACCTGCCCAGAATTCCTGCCTTTGCCCTGCATTCCTAATAGCAAT
Source organism: Cacajao melanocephalus (assembly GCA_963573385.1). Taxonomy (NCBI): domain Eukaryota; kingdom Metazoa; phylum Chordata; class Mammalia; order Primates; family Pitheciidae; genus Cacajao; species Cacajao melanocephalus. The sequence goes on from CAUYLG010035660.1 coordinate 5,730, forward strand.
TAATGCTCTTTCCTGTTCTAATATTTTAACTCAACTTTTATTTTCCCCCCTCCACCAACAACTCCCTCGGTTTTTATTCTTAAACCAAAGTGGCAGGTGGCCTCCTAATCTCACTCACCTATTCGGGTTTCTCATTTTCTCCTCCTCTTTTTTTTTGACTTGCTTTCATGGCACACGACTCTGTTAATTCTAACTCCACAGTCATTTCTTCTTTTGTGGACTCCAGGCAAGTTTGCTGGTTTGACAGGCCACCATGAAAGTTGATACATTTGAGAACCAGATCCCTACATTTTCTTCATTTAGGCTGAGAGGTAGAAAAATGATCAGATTAGATAAGTGCATTGGGTACAGTTAATTTTAAAGGAAAACAAATTTTTTTTTTTTTTTTTTTTTAAAACAGTGTCTTGTACTGTTGTTCAGGCTTCCGTGAAGTGTGGTGGCATAATCACAGCTCATTGCAGCCTTGACCTTCCAGGCTCAAGCGATCCTCTTACCTCAGCTTCTCAAGTAGCTGGGACTAAAGGTGTGTGCCACAATGTCTAACTACTTACAAAAAAAAAAAAGAAAACAATTGTTTTTAGAGATGGGGTCCCACTATGTTGTCCAGGCTGGTCTTGAATGCCTGTGCTCAAGCAATCCTCCTACCTTGGGCTCCCAAAGTATTGGAATTATAGGCATGAAGCACCACTCCTGGCCTCTTATCTTTTATGTATCTATAGGGTTTGCATATCTGTGGAGCGTTAGAGACTTGATGTAGGCAGAAAAGAAGAGGTTTAGGTGAACTCTTTTAAAGCCCACTCATTTTGTTTTTGTTCAACAAGTACTTGCTGAATTTTCGTCTGTGCCAGTACTGTGCTGGACAATACCTACAGTGGATATAATGGAAACAGCCTGCCCTATCAAGCTTATTCTTTGGTAAGGAAGGTGGACATTAAATAGATAGGATACAAATAAATTAAGTGGTAGCAGTTACTCCACACATCAAAAGTTATTCTGACCACTTGAAAGACAGCATTCGTCTCAAAGCATCTTAGCTCTCTCCAAAAAATGTAAAGAGGTATCTGTTGATTTCAATACTAATGCTAAGATGCCATAATAAAAATGCTCAGTGGATATAGCATGCATACATATGTATGTACATTTTCAAATCATTTTGTTAAGGATTTTGTTTTCTGGGAGATACAGTTGTATTTTGGGAAAAGAAATGGAATCAGATGGTCCTGGTATAGATTTTAATGCTAAGTAGCTCTGTTGCCTTGAGCAATCATGAATCCACTCATTAAGAGTAAAACAACCTACCTCAAAATATTGTTGTAAATACTTAATGATGTAATTTATTTTAAAAAGTCCTGTAGAATATCTGACAGATAGTGTAGTGAATTAACATTTGAAAAGATAATCACAGTGCTTAGACATGTAACCAAATTTTTCTTTAGCAGATACAGTTAAAAGTATCCCTCTCTAGAATTTTGAGCCTGACATGGATTTTAAGTGAAGAGAAAAATTTCAGCCTATGTGTTTTTGTCTAAAAAAATAGTTGTGCTGATATTTGTATCAAACAATTTTTAATAAAGCCAACTCAACAGAATTTTAAGCAGCTATTATTGATGTGTCAAGGATAAATAGTAAGTTTTTTTAGATCAAAGAAGTTTAAAATCTTTTGGATGTATAAGACAAATATATCAAAAATAATAATTTTTTATTTTTTTTTGTTTGGCCAGCAATTTCTTTCTTCTCCAGCTTATTTCCTTGACACTCTCAGAGAATAGGGCAGAGACATAGTGTATCAGTTAGCTATTGCTGCATAACAAACTACCCCACAGCTCAGTAATTGGACCTGCCAATTATTTCTTCCCAATCATGTGTTTGCAAATCAACTGGGAGTCTGCTGTACTCAGCTGAGGAGCTCTGGCTCAAGCCAAGGGTCCAGTTGCACTTCACTTTTTGATATGGGTTATGCTCAGTTGTGCTTCATCTCTATTTGTTCTATAGCAAAGAATAGAGGGACATCAGCTGTCCAATTGCAATTGCAGAGGCATGAGAGTGCAAGTGAAAATACAATGCATGAGGCTCTTGGAAGCCTAGGTCAAGCATGGGCAACTATCGCTTCTGCTCACAGGCCATTGCCCAAAATAAATCATATGGCTAGATCCAAAGTTAAGAGGCAAGGAAATACGCTTCATTTCTAGAGTGTGAAAAACTGCATTGTTACCTGGCAAAGCATAGAGATTCAAAAAAGGATGAAGAAATGGGGCCAGGAACTTATTCTACCACATTAAAGTAGGTTGAGAGTTGTGTGCAGAACACAAAAGTACACTAGATCTAATTTTAAGAATTTTTCACCATATGTGCCAATAGGAAAGAAAGAAGAAAATGGTAAGGAAATATCAAATTGTGAATTTCTTCAGGAGGCATATATTCTAATACACCTTTCAGAATTTTGCAAGAATTCTTGCTCAGTTGTAAGCACCGCTGGATGGTATTTTGAACACTTCAAATTAAACTGTTTCAGTGAAGCTGAAATGTACTAATTTTGAATACTTAGCCATCTGGTGCATTAGATGCTTAATTACAGCTGAAAACTCATGAATGAACAGTATGAGGCAGTTTTTCTTTCCAGTGGATCCCAATTGTGTTTGTCTTCGTTCTCAAGAGAGGAAAAAAGGAGAAATATGCCAGTGGTTACATTATGCCATTTCTTGGGCTTTGTCTTTTCTTCTCTTTTTATGTATGCCCATCTTAAAAACATCGTCAAGCCGTGCCAAGATCCTTGTACCTTTTCATAAGACATCTACTACAAATGCAAATCTATTATGTAAAGTAATAATGATCATAGAAGACTACTTTATTCTGTCAACTAATAAACTCAGTTTCGCATTTAAACTGGGTTTCCTCAAAGCTTGCATGTTTTTTATATATTTTGGAGCACATTTCTCTCTATTCAATGTATTCAAAACTCTTAACTAAATACAATTATAAAAGGAAAAGAATTGATGGTTCTATTTTCATTGTGAGAAGTACAATTAATTTAGAATAATTGAGCTAAGAAATTAAGAGCTTAAACACAGACTTTACTAATCTCATTTTTCCATTCCCTCCTGAACACATTAAAGGTCAGTAAAAGCCAACTTTGCAAACACTATGCAAGGTACTTAAGGTACATTCAGCCTTGGCCAGGTTGTTCAGAACTCGTAGATGTAGCTTAAGACTCTTCTTTGCTATCAAAATGCTTGCAGTCTGGTTGAGAGGCAAAGCAGAGTGGTATGGAATAGTCAACTGCAAATCTACCACTATATTGTATGCTATATTTCTTGGTATTAGACGTAACCTCTCTTTCTCTATCTTACTTTAATTAGGTCTGTCCCCACCCTCTTTATCTCTCAACACACCCTGCTTATATCCTTCAGTGCACTTACCACAGTTTCTGGTTCTATATTTGTATGTGTGTTTACTGCCTGCAGGCCCCATTAGGTTGTAAGCTCTAATGGCAGGTGCCTTGTCCGATTTATCCATTGATAGGTACCCTGTGTTTCACATAGGGGATTAGCCTCTGTAAACACTGTTGAATGGCTGACTGAATGAATGGAGTAGAAGAAAGAAAGAAAGAATAAATATCTCTGTTGAAGTAAAATAATTTAGAGGACTTTAATTTGAGATTTATAGTGTGTTAGAATGAAGACCCATACTTGAGGATTTGTTGCTGTTGCTATTGGGATATAGTGTGTTAGATGGAAGAAGACAGGGCAGTCAGGTAAGCAGCTATGACAGAAGTGTGTGTGCCCATCCTCCTCCTCTGTTACTCAGCATGTCTGGGAGCTGGGCCAGCTCTAAAGACACAATTCTCTAGTTTAAGGAAGAAAGAGAGAGAGAAAGAGAGAGAGAGAAAGAGAGACAGAGAGAGAGAGAAAGAGAGAGATAGAAAGAGAGACAGAGAGAGAGAGACAGAGAGAGAGAGAGAAAGACAGAGAGAGAGAGAGACTTATTATGTTCACTCTGGTCTTAGAATTCCGATACTGAAAAGTAGTTCTTGGTCAGTTGTGTGTGGTAATAATAGGAGAACCTCATTCATGAGCATGTAATTGTATCAGCAGGTACTATTTACAAAGCACTGTCAATGTGCCATGTCCTATGGTTAAGTGTTTACACAGTGTAATCTCTGATTCTGAACAGCAGCCCTAAGTGGCAGTTACTACTGAGCCCATTTTACATCGAGGTGACTAAGGATCAGGAGAAAGGAAATGTCGGTGAAGGGTCTTGGCTGAGATTTGAACTCAGTTCTGTCTACCTGGAGTTCATGCTTAGAGCCCATGCTTCTCTGAAGGAAAAAAGAAGAAAAAACTATAGTATATTTTTTCTTCTGATAGACTTAATTTGAATCCTTTTCATTTTGTGCATGAAAACAACTTCAAGACAGTTACTTAATCAAATCAATTAATAGTTACTGAACTTCTAGGTCTTTGGGATACAAAGATTCACTCATTCACCTAGTCAACAAATAGTTCCCAGCACCATTATGTCCTGAGTACTAATCTAGGGGCTTACAATTTATCCATAAATAACAGTCAAAGATCCTGCTCTTGCGAAGCTTACATTCTAGATAAGGAAACAAACTATAACCAATACACAGAATAAGAAGTAAATTACACCATATTTTAAAAGGTATTAGCTAAGATTGAGGGGCATGGTGGCTCACGTCTGTAATCCCAGCACTTTGCGAGAATGAGGGATGCAGATTGCCTGAGGTCAGGAGTTAGAGAACAGCCTGGCCAACATGGTGAAACCCCGTCTGTACTAAAAATACGAAAATAAATCAGCTAGGCTTGATAATGCTTGCCTGTAGTCCCAGCTACTTGGAAGGCTGAGGCAGGAGAATTGCTTGAACCTTGGAGACAGAGGTTGCAGTGAGCATAGATCATGCCATTGCATTCCAGCCTGGGTGGCAGAACGAGACTCCATCTTAAAAAAACAAACAAAAATAAAAGGTATTAGCTAATATCGAAAAATAGAAGATGTTACCGGGCCTGGCAAAAGGGTTAAGGAAAGTGGAAGTCCAGGTTGCAAATTTAAAGACAGAGTTCAGAAGAGGTCTCAGCAAGAACCTGACACTTGAGCAAAGTGAGCCATGAGATCTCTGGGGAAGGGAAGAGCCAGGTGGAGGAAAACAGCTGCTGCAAAGCCTTTACTGTGGGTAAGGACATCTTGAAGTAAAGTGAAGTCACTGCTTTCCAGGAGCTCACACTCAGGACGAAAGAGCTAAACAAACAAACAAAGTAATTACACATAATTATAGTTGAGAGTAATCAATCTTAAAGAGAAGGTGTGTGCCTAGTGTTATGAGAGCTCAGAACTAGAGGGACTGACTGCCTGGGGGCATTTGGCAGGGCCTTGCTGAGAAGATGATGATGTCATTTTTTCCTAAAATAGAGGAAGTTTTTCAGATTGGCTAAGGGAAGGTTGACAGAGATGTAGAAGAAACTCGATGGAGCATCTCCTGCTCGGGAAGCAAGATGACTTGCCTGAAGCCAGAAGTTGAATGGACAAGGGATTAATAGGTTGGAAATGGAGATTAAGGTCAGATTGCACAGAGCCTTGCTTACTGCTAGAAGAAAATTTCATGTCTTAAATGATGTGGAGGCTCTAAGAAATTTAACTACAGTGTGGGGAGACATTTATACAAATAAGAAATGTGGGGTTAAGGCCGGGCACGGTGGCTCACACCTGTAATCCTAGCACTTTGGGAGGCCGAGGTGGGTGGATCACCTGAGGTCAGGAGTTCAAGACCAGCCTGGCCATTAGGGTGAAACCCCATCTTTAAAAAAAAGAAAAATAAATGTGAGGTTAAGAGAGGTAAAGAAACTTCTTAGGCCACAGAGCTTCTAAGTGGCGGAGCCAGGATTTCAGTCCAAGTTTGTTTGACCTCAGAACCATGATAACAGGAGAATTCCCCCTGTTGAATTCCCCTTTAGTTATTGCAGAACAGTGAACCTTGTAAAGTCAGGTGCTGTTCTTGTTAGGGGAGCCTGGTCAGAGGTTGCCTTGCTTTCGGGAAGTCCAGAATCCACTCTGCCTAGAGCTCTACTTTTTCAGAAAGTCCAGAATTCATGTCATCTGTTATTTTATCAATGTTTACGTCAAAGTCATCACAAATTTTTCTCCTTTTTCATAGCTGAGTACGTGGTATCACAGATATGTTAAGTAACTTCATTGAATTCACCCAGCCAGTCACTTTCAGACCTGAATGAGAAGAAGACTAAGCAAACTGAAATGAAAATACAACATAAATGTATCCAGTTAGCAGGAATATGTTAGGCCCTATTTTTAGGAGTTAGAGCTACATATAAAAACAATTATGCTGAACAAACTTAAATTTGGTGTTTAAACTCAGAGGGGCATTGAAATTAGATGAATAAATATTATATCTATGGTACAGTATAATCACAGATGGTTTTCTTTCTCTTTTCTGGAAAGATAAATGTAGAAGCTACAGCTATAACATTGTGCTTTGCAGGCATGTATTTACGTCATGACTATTATAAAAAGATAATATATTACCCTAAACTTTGTGCCTTTTTGATTTGTTAATGTAAGTGTGAATGTACGTAAGTCTAAAGGAAGGTCTGCAATAATATCCCCATTGCTTTTCTTTTTCTTGTTATTTTCTTCAGGCAGGGGTGTGGACGTGTATTTGTACATATGTTCTAGGGAATGATTTATAAAGCATCAAACTATCAGAATATACTTTTTTTTAAATTTGAGAAGATGATCACATTTTGGTATAAGTTGTGGTAGATTCATGGGGTATCAGGAATCTAAAAATCAACACATTATTTAGGACAGGTAAATTGAGAATGAAAAAATAGAATTCTTGGCCAGGCACAGTGGTTCATGCCTGTAATCTCAGCACTTTGGGAAGCTAAGGTGGGCGGATCACTTGAGGTCAGTAGTTCGAGACCAGCCTGGCCAACACAGTGAAGCCCTGTCTCTACTAAAAATACAAAAATTAGTCGGGCATTGTGAGCACCTGTAATCCCAGCTAGTCAGGAGGCTGAGGCAGGAGAATCACTTGAACCCAGGAGGCAGAGGTTGCAGTGAGCTGAGATCGCACCACTCACTCCAGCCTTGGCAACAGAATGAGACTCTGTCTCAAAAAAAAATAGATTTCTCAAATTCAGCCACTTAAATAACAAAGATGTTTATCTCTTTCTCATACAAGGTTTGGGCTGAGAATTCAGTTCTAGTGAAGCTCTCCGCCATACAGCAATTCAAAAATCAAGGCTGTTGGCTGCTTGGACATCTTTAATGTGTGGCTCCTAGGTAGGGCATCCTGAGCATTCCATCACAGTCAACCTAAACTGGGAAAGCGAATGGAGGAGTGCACATGCAAATCATTGATGGTCCAGATCTGGAGGTGGTACACAACACCTCTGCTAACATGCCAAAGGAGAGAGTTCAATCACATGCCACGCTTAACTGCCACGTAGTTTTGGGCCGGAAGAAAGGGAATATATATTTTGGTGGACAGCTAGCTGGTAACACCCTTTTATGGTTTTGTTGTTTGCTGATGGAGAATGATTCCAGAAGGAAAAAAGCATCCTACCTTTACTTACCACAGATTCTGTCCTCTAAATAATCATACTCCTAAAACCTTAAATCCCCAAACTCCGTATCAACTCTTTTGACTTGCATTTCTCACTTTATTAGCTTTCTCATGCTTTAAGTCAATTTAAATGATATTTTTTACTTTATTTTATTTATTTATTGTTTTACTTTATTTTATGTATTTATGTATGTATTTATTTATTTTTAATTATTATACTTTAACTTCTGGGATACATGTGCAGAAAGTGCAGGTTTGTTACATAGGTATACACGTGCCATGGTGGTTTGCTGCATCCATCACCCCATCGTCTACATTAGGTATTTCTCCTAATGCTTTCCCTCCCCTAGCCCCCCACCCCCTGACAGGCCCCGATGTGTGATGTTCCCCTCCCTGTGTCCATGTGTTCTCATTGTTCAACACCCACTTATGAGTGAGAACATATGGTGTTTGGTTTTCTGTTTTTGTGTTAGTTTACTGAAAATGATGGTTTTCAGCTTCATCCATGTCCCTGCAAAGGACATGAACTCATTCTTTTATGTGGCTGCATAGTATTCCATGGTGTATATGTGTCACATTTTCTTTATCCAGTCTATCATTGATGGGCATTAAATGACATTTTTTATTGATTACAATTGATTCACATTCAAGCTGATACTAACTGGCAGTTATCAACCAGTAACTCTAACTTTAGCACGCATCATAATCACCTGATACAATGTGCAAATTCTAGGCCCTAACCCTACAAAGTTTCAGAGTTAATAGGTCTAGAATAATCTTTATTTGTTTTTTGTTTTTAATTTTTGTTTTTTTAGACAGAGTCTCTCTCTGTCACTCAGGCTGGAGTGCAGTGGCCTGAACACAGCTCACTGCACCCTCATCCTCCTGAGCTCAAGCAATCCTTCCACCTCATCCTTTTAAATAGCTGAGACCACAAGTGTGCACCACCACACTCAGCTATTTTTTTTATTTTTAGTAGAGATGAAGTTTCTCCATGTTGCCTAAGTTGGTCTCGAACTCCCGGCCTCCCATAGTGCTGGGATTACAGGCATACAGGCATAAACTACTGTGACCAGCCCTGGTATTGGCATTTCCAAAAGTTTCAGATGATGCTGATTCTGCTGGTCTGGGACCACATTTTGAGAATAACTACCCTAGACTTTTGCAATGATTAGGGTAGTTATTTTTCTCTGCCTACACTTTTGCCTACCTCCTTACAGCAAAATCATCCTTCCTTGAACCCAAGAAGACTTAAACATATCTGCTCACTTTCTGTAAGGCAGATGGAAACTTCTGTGTGAGTTGGTGTTTTTGCTAAAATTGTGCCCTCCAATCATATTTAATTAGACAGGTAACTGTGATTTGACTTATTCCATATCTGAAAGACCACCCTTGCCCTCACACTCTCCAAGACTTCTTTTTGGCATAGGCTTTCCTGTCATGCACTCCAAATTTGGATTTGGTAGTCTAAATCTCTGGCTCACAATGATAGTTAAATAGTCTTAGTCAAAGCCTTCAGCGTGCTTCTTTCACTTCTCTAGCAAATGGCATCACTCAGAAAGTTGTATTTTTGTATCAAATGCCTTGCTTGTCTGGGACTTTTATTTTTATTTTATTTTATTTACTTTTTTCAGGTGGAGTCTCGCTCTGTTGCCCAGGCTGGAGTGCAGTGGCACAATCTCGGCTCACTGCAACCTCTGCCTCCTGGGTTTAAGCAATTCTCTGCCTCAGCCTCCCAAGTAGCTGGGATTACAGGCATGTGCCACCACACTTGGCTAATTTTTGTATTTTTTTGTAGAGACGAGGTTTCACCATCTTGGTCAGGCTGGTCTTGAACTCTTGACCTTGTGATCCACCCACCTTGGCCTCCCAAAATGCTGGGACTACAGGTGTGAACCATTGCCTCTGGCCTGTCTGGGACTTTTAAACAATGTTTTAAAACTAGCAACCTTTGTTTGCTAGTTTTTTTGAATACCTACCATTCTTTATGTATCCCAAAGATATATACGTCTTTGCTACAAAGATACAACACTTCTTTATGTATCTTTGGGATACATAAAGAACAGTAGGCACACTGTATTTTTTAATAGCTCCACATCTTGATCTTTATTTATTATTCAAAACTGCATGCTTATTATTGGTTACTGCAGGCTGCCTGTATAATCCAACATTTATCACATATTTTAAAATTTGATTCTTTTTTTTTTTTTTTGCTTCCAAAATAGTTACCTCTGGCAAACCGGAGTCTATGAGAACCACAATCATATCTTTTGACCCAATTTGTCTGCTGACTTCTCTTGGTGATTCAGTATAAAACACTACAGGTGCTAATCTGCCTAGGGCAGGAAAATACAAAATAGATTTGGTGCAACAGTTTCAAGGCTTACAGGTAATTAACTCAGCATAATTTAGCTGGATTTGTACCAAGCATGTGTTTGCCCATGCTGAGAAAAATAATACTTTGTCTCTTTTATCAGTGGACCTCAAAATACTTTGCAAACATTAATTAATGCTTATCACACATCCCATCATCCCCATTTCCAGATGAGGAAACTGAGCAATAGAAGCTAGAAGGTGATTTGCCTGCAGTCTTGCAGGTGGGCCTGGTGGAGTGCACAGTAGAACACTGATTTTGGTCTTTCGACCTTGGGGTCATACTTCTTCTTGTTGATGGAACAGCTGACACCACACTCTTAAATATGGACAACCGAGTTTAGTATTCCTTCAACCTAATCTATTTAAAACACAACAACGAAGCGAAAATTTAGGAAAGCTACGTGGCTATGTTTTGTATGGATAAACTCTGGTGTGTGTGTGTGTGTGTGTAATCACATATGTGTATGCTTCTGAACATGTATTTAACATTGAGTTAGAATTATTACTTAGTTAGGCAGCATTTTATAATGGTTTATTTGCCCTGTGGAGAGACTGACCAATGAATGGAGGGAATGGAAGTAAAGGGTTGGTTGGCTCTTTCCATGGATCAGGTCATGAGATGGCTGGGAGTAGGGGCTCATCCAACTCTCAGGGAATGGCTGCACTACAAATTGGCTTTCCATGGGACCAGTGGTTTTGCCCCTCTGCAGTTGGAAGAGCTGCCTATAAACCCAACTTTACACCAAATGTTCACCCGTTGCCAGCAGCTAGTGCTTCCAGATAGCTCCCTGCACAGCAATGACTGGCCCAGGCTGCTCATTCCCTGCCTGCAAGTCTGTTCTCACACTTGCCTTATGGAAAGGGAGAGCAGTGGGAGGGTGGTGATTTCTCTCCCGGAGCACACTTTTAATGTGGGCTCAACTGCACTAGGCAAGAAACCTCTTCCTGCAGGGAGACCTGGGCACATGCTGACCCTGTTCTCTTGGAGTTCCGGCCTGCACCATAGGACATCACTGGTAATAGACCAAGCCTTTTATACACACGCCTGTCCTAGGCACCAGAGTCTTGACTCTTAGAGTCAGGCCCTCAGTCCTGATATCCATATATATCAATAGTGGGAGCAATTTTTTTTTGGCTTCAGTAGATAACTTCTTAAAGATGAAAGAAGAATTATTAAGGGTGTCCAAACTTGAATTAGAAATGATGCGCCTTTTACAAGGTATCAACATAAGCATAGTATACATTTAATGAACATTTCATATGCACATATATAAACACAAATACAGATGCTTCTTAACTTACAGTAGTATTATGTCCTGATAAACCTGTTATAAGTTGAAAACATCTGCATTTAATGCAGCTAACTTACCTAAAATCATGGCTTAGCCTAGCCTACATAAAAATTCTCAGAACACTTATATTAGCCTATAGTTGGACAAACTCATCTATCACAAAGCCTATTTTATAATAAAGTGCTGAATATCTCATGTAATTTATAGAATATTTTACTGAAAGAAAAAAACAGATGGTTTTGCACCATCGAAAAGTCAAAAAATCACAAGTTGGGGACTATCTATACATACTTTTGGGGAATAGGGCTATCCATCAACTTCCAGATCCTCCTTACAAAAGGCCCTTGGAAATCTCTAGCTAATGTGGTAAAAGACACAGTTTCTGCTTTCCTATATTCTGGTCCTCTTTCCTTCTTTGTCTCAGATTTGGGTTTCCCTTCTGTGGCTTAGGTCATTCTTGCCCCATGGCAATCCACAATAAGACAATGTAGGATCTTCACTACTGCCTTTTCATTATTACTCCACAGTTTGATGTTCTCAAATGGTAGTATTCATTAGAAGTATCTGGAGATCTTGTTTAAAAGACAATGTGGCTTCCTGGCCGCACTCTGAGAGAGGCAGATTTAATAGGTCTAAGATAGGGCCCACTTGTCTGTGTTTTTAACAAACATTCCTTGGTCATTCCAATGTATGTGACCCATGGACCACACTTTGAGAAACATTGCTATAATGTTTGTGTTTGGAAACATCTTAAGTTTGTTTCAAATACAGCCTTTGCCAAAGCTAATACTCTATAAATTGCTGGTTGCCCACTTTGTTAAATAAACTCCAGAAGCAGCTTTTGCTGCTTACCTTGTCTCTCAGCTTTCTATGTCTCAATATTCTGTTTGGCCTCTGATCTCTTTATCTTCATGTGTTCTCTCCTGTACACTAGGGTAAAAGAAAATAATTTTTATTCTTCTGAAAGTGTAACTTTTAGATAAAGGTCCTAATTAAAAAGAAATCTCCCTATTATACACATTCATGTATAGTACCATTAAGCACCCCTCGGGTGGCAATTACTGAATTTTTGTTGTTTAAACAAGTGGAAAGGTATGCTTGTGGGTGGTCCAGTTTTTAGAAAACATGATAATTATCTATTAATCAAAAATATGTCTTCTGTTTTCATTATACTGCTTACATATATACAAATACTTATATATACATTAGAAAACGAAAAGACAGTGTACGCTCAGCAAATTTGATTTCTGCTATTGTCTTCTTCTAAATTATCCAATTCTCATTCCCTTTTATTGCCACTGGCATATATTTTATAATGGACACATGGCAATCAAGGTCTATACTTTGTTAACACCTGTCATCCCTTTAATTCCAAGGATCTATCAAGCAGGCACCTACCATTTTATGCAGTTAAAAAAGAGTAAACGAGCAGATTGGTTTGCCCGACACTGAGAAGCAGAACGGTTTCTCACCACGGCAGCTAACATTATATGCTATGTTAGGATAGCAAAACTACGACCTCCAGGTCCATCACCTATTTTTGTAAATAATGTTTTATCAAAATACAGCCATGATTATTTGTTTCCATGCCTATGATTGCTCTCATGCTACAACATCAGAGTTGAGTAATTTCAACGGAGACTGTATGGCCCACACAGCCTATCATATTTGCTGTCTGTCACTGTGCTACAGATGGGCCCTTCTGTGGTCACTATCCACATGGAATAAGCAGCAAGAGCATTTATAAGATTTCCTGCAGCCTTTCTGGAGGATTGGGATCACTCACTGGCTGAGTGTTTGCTGTATTTCCTTGGGAATGAGTATAGGGCAACTACATTTAAAGAACATTTACAATACTTTTTATAAATTGTCTTCTTTTCTCTCTGGCTTTAAAAATGTAAATATTTCCCAACTCATTTTCTGGTTAGAAGAACTTATCATTGTAGGTACTTTGAATGGGATCTTATACCAGGGTTTTCCAAACAGTATCCTGAAGCACACTAGTATTCTTTTAGATCTGAATATATTTTTGTTGTTGTTGTTGTTGAGACAAAGTGTCACTCTGTTACCCAGGTTGGAGTGCAGGGGCACAGCCATAGCTCACTGCTGCAACCTCGACCTCCTGGCTTCAAGCGATCTTCCTGCCTTAACCTCTTGAGTAGCTGGGGCTACAGGTGGTACACCACCATACCTGGCTAATTTTTATATTTTTTGTAAAGATAGGGTCTTGCTTTGTTGTCCAGGTTGGTCTTGAATTCTTGGGCTCAAGCTATCCTCCGCCTCAGCTTCTCAAAGTCCTGGGATTATAGGTGTGAGCCACTGTGCCTGGCTTTAGATCTGAATAAATTTTTTAAATTAAAAAGTTTGGTAAGTAATGGGGTAAACAGACTTTTACTTTATTTATTTTCTTCTTGAGATGGAGTCTCGCTCTGTTGGCCAGGCTGGAGTGCAGTGGCACAATCTTGGCTCACTGCCATCTCTGCCTCTAGGTTGAAGCAATTCTCCCGCCTCAGCCTCCCAAGTAGCTGTGATTACAGGCACATGCCACCACACCTGGCTAATTTTTGTATTTTTAGTAGAGATGGGGTTTCACCATGTTGGTCAGGCTGGCCTCGAACTCCTGACCTCGTGATCCACCTACTTCGACCTCCCAAAGTGCTGGGATTACAGGCATGAGCCACCGTGCCCAGCCAAACTTTTACTTTTTTATGCTGTAGAATTTCTCAGAGCTTTAATATGCTCCAACTCTAAAAATAAACTATAGCATGGAACATCTTCCAAACTTGTTTGTGTAGTGTTTACATATTTAACCAGAGAATATTTTTTGAGGAATAGTAATTTTTGAGAGAACACGGATAGAAAGTGCTAGCCTACTTCAAGTCCTTGCCTTTTATAGCATGGTACTAAATAATTCTCAATAAGCATGATTTGCCTTTTGGCAAGTTTGTGTCAGGAAATTCTACCCACTTAGTTGCAGCCCTGCTCACCTACTTGAAAAACTATTAATTTGTGGCTTCAAAGTCTATATTCACAGCATTCCAGTGACTCGATCTGCTCATTCTAATTGTTTTAAACACTGTGGCTGTTAAAAACAGCCTCCAAAGACTGCCTCAAGAGCTTGCTCAATTATTTAAGATGCTAAGGCAGAAAAGCAACACATCCCGAGGAAGACACACCATTAATTAACATGTCTTCTGTCTTATCATTGTCCTTTGTGTTTTATCCCATTGTCAAGTTGTTTAGTTTATTAATAACTAAGGAAGAGGCTGGGCGTGGTGGCTCACACCTGTAATCCCAGCACTTTGGGAAGCTGAGGTGGGCAGACCACCTGAGGACAGGAGTTCGAGACCAACCTGGCCAACATGGTGAAAACCTGTCTCTACTCAAAATACAAAAAAGAAACAAACAAACAAAAAATTTAGCCAGGCATAGTGGGTGTGCACATGTAGTCCCAGCTGAGCCAAGAGAATCTCTTGAACCTGGGAGGCGGAGGTTGCTGTGAGCCCAGATTATGCCATTGCACTCCAGCCTGGGCTACAGATTGGTGAGATTCTGCCTCAAAAAAAAAAAAAAAAAGAAACAAGACTTTGTCTCAAAAACAAACAAAAACAAAACTAAGGAAGAGTTTGGCTGCATTTGGAACCTGCAATGTTTGTCGTCTTGTAAAACAATAAGTGATATGTTCATTATCTCATTATATACAAGAAGCTTAGATTTGTTTCCACCTTCCCCTTCCCTTGTGTGTTTGGAGCTTTATTAGAAGCTTTATCCTGCAATCAGCCAGTAGGCTAAGTTCATGATACCTATGCCTTGACAAAGCTTTTTCACTGTTTGTTGTTGTTTTTGATGGCTACAAGACTTTTACTATTGACATCTTCTTTTTTTCCCTAGTCACAAATTAATTATTACATGTAGAGTTGCTAACGTACTGCCAGGTCAATCCATCCCAAACCACTGGTACTGTCAGCCGTTCTGTAATAAACTCATTTTCCTTCTGCTTTGAGCCAATCGGTCCCCATTCTGATTTGATAGATTCTGGAGACATCTATGAAATTTAAAATTAACACTTTCTCTGATAATTTAAGACATTTGGAGAGTGTCACGTGGGCATTTAAACTACATTCTCCAGATTACTTTAGATGGAAATCTGGAAGCCCAGCCACCTGAAGCAGTAAACAGGCAGGTGTGGACGAGGCAGCCCAAATCTTCTGACTCAGGACAGACTGTGAAATTAACATGGCAAACACAGCAGAGAAACGTGGTGGTGCCCTGAGACCCCAGCTGCCTCCACATGTGCTCCTATAAGTGAGTTTCTGCTTCTGAAAGCAAAACTCTAATTTGCATTGACTTTCTGTGATGTATCTGTATGTATCAGCCAGCAGTTGCTATGTGCTTCAGGACAGCAGTGACCAAAGGCAGTGGCTGTGTGGTTTGTTAGTTTTTTTCCCCCTGCCCTCTTTGTAAGGAAAGCCTAACATCTTAATCAGAAATAGCATGTGCCTGTAGGAGTCTGATGTTTTTCTCATTATAATTTCCACCTATGCAGACGGCAAAGCACCTTTGCCCTGGGACAGATGCTCGCCACACATTGCTCACCATTGGTTCTCTCTCGTCTCCCAGAGTGTGAATTTTCCAAGTGGTGTGTTAGAGCTGGCTTGTACCACCTCATGAGAGCCAGTATTTTACATATCTCTTCTCAGTGATGTCAAGGGATTGAAAGCAGCCAGATTGGGAGTATTTGTAAATTAGAGCTTCCCTCCCTCTGCCAAGGAGGCTGGTTGATAAACATTCACTGGCAAACCACTGGTTCCTTCCTTCCTGATCTAGCCTCCCAGGACTTATCTTTGGCATGTGGAACTTCACTACCCACACAACTCAAGCTAAATATTTCTAATTCTTTGTACCTGACATCTTTAGTTCATTTATTGATTTATTTATATTTGAGCACATGCCAGGCACTATGTTACAGTTCCAGGGTTAAAAAACAATATGCCTTACCCTTTAAAAAAAACTTTGAAGGTCGGGTGCAGTAGCTCAAGCCTATAATCCCAGCACTTTGGGAGGCCAAGGCAGGAGGATTACTTGAGCCCAGGGGTTTGAGACCAGCCTGGGCAAGGTGGCAAGTGCCCACGGTCCCAGCTACATGGGTGACTGTGGCAGGAGGACTGCCCAGGAAGTTGAGGCTGCAACATTTATATCATCCCCAAAAGAAACTGCATATACCCCAGCTTTTCACTCTCTCCCTGCTCTCTCCTCTTTTTAATCACTGATCTACTCTGTCTCTATAGAATTGCCTATTCTGGAAATTTTACTTAAACGGAATCATATAATATAGACTTTTATATATCTATTTACATGGCCTTTTATATATGTCTTCTTTCACTTAGCACAGTGTTTTCTTTTTCTTTTCTTTTTTTTTTTCTTTGAGACCAAGTTTTGCTCTTGTTGCCCAGGCTGGACTATAGTGGTGCAATCTCAGCTCACTGCAGCCTCCGCCTCCTGGGTTCAAGTGATTCTCCTGCTGCAAGCTCCCAAGTAACTGGGATTACATGTACCCACTACCATGCCTGGCTAATTTTTTGTATTTTTAGTGGAAATGGGGTTTCACCATGTTCGCCAGGCTTGTCTCAAACTCTTGACCTCAGGTGATCTACCTGTCTCAGCCTCCCAAAGTGCTGGGATTACAGGCTTGAGCCACTGCACCCTGGGTTCAAGTGGTTCTCCTGCCTCAACCTCCCAGGTAGTTGGGATTACAGGCACCTGCCACCACATACAGCTAATTTTTTAGTAGAGATAGGGTTTTGTCATGTTGGCCGGGCTGGTCTGGAACTCCTGGCCTCAAGTGATCCAGCCGCCTTGGCCTCCCAAAGTATTGGGATTACAAGCGTGAGCCACCACGCCTGGCCTGCACAATGTTTTCAAGATTCATCCATGTTGTAGCATTCATCAGTACTTTATACCTTTTTTTAAATAGACAATTATTTTGTAGAGCAGTTTTATTTTTATTTATTTATTTTGTAGAACAGTTTTAGATTCACAGCAAAATTGAGAAGAAGGTACAGAAATTTCCCATATCCTCCCACCCACACATGCATAGTGTCCCTATTATTAATATCTCCCACCACAGTGGTGCATTTGTCATAATTTATGAACCTGCTTTGACACATCACAATCACCCAAAGACCATAATTTACATTAAGGCTCACTCTTGGTGTTATGCATTTTATGGATTTGGACAGATGTATAATAACGTGTATCTACCATTACGGCATCATGCAGAGGAGTCTCACTGCCTTAAATATCATCTTTGTTCTACGTGTTGTAGGGGAGGTAATATACCTTTTCTCTTCACATTCTAGGTTGGTGTTTGAGAACGTTATAAGAAAAGACAGATTAGCAAGAGGAAAGTGTACAAATGTTGTCACATCCAAACATATGCTTTTCTCTTGATAATCTGAATTTGGAAAATAACTGGCAGGAAATGTTTCTCTTCTTTTTTCAACCAGGCACTACAGATGAAGATCTGGGGGTGCTGACTTTATTTAGTAAGGATTTTTACCTTTTGCCGGGTTTTATCAGTTTTGCTAGAATCTCATCTGCAGCTCTGGAGCAAATGGGGTGTTTTAGTCACCTCATCACTCCATGTTGGGCTCCAGAAAATGTTGTAGTAGAAAAAAAAATCTTTTTTTCTACTCATCCTAGGTTTATGGCTGAGACCCCTTTAACAGAAGACAAATTAACACGAGAAAAACGTACATATTCATTTCACATAAGCTTTATGTGACATGGGAACCACTGTAAAGAAATGAAGACTCAAATAAATGGTTAAACCTGTGTATCTCTATGCTAGGTTTGATGCAAAGCAGATGGTTATGGGTAAACGTGCTAGGTCAAAAAGGGTTTGACCTAACGGTAACAAACTGAGGGAAATGTAGTGAGATCTATTTGTTCAGATTCTTCTCTGTGACCCTTTGTCTTCAGAGGTATGGATGTTCCCATCCTGTAGGTACAGGGAGGGTACCTCTCACATGGGGATCTTGAAGTCAGAAAATTCACCCTAGGTTTTATGACCTGCTTCAGGAAAGAGGGGTGTGGGGAGGGTGAGAGTGACCTTCCTGTTTCTGTTTCTTTCTCAAATACCAAGGTGCCCTGTTTTGGGGAAATATATTCTGAACCCAATCACTATTCATCTCCTTCTTTAACCCCTGGCAACCACTGATCTTTATACTGTCTCTACAGTTTTGACTTTTCCAGATGTCGTATAGTTGGGGTCATGCAGTATGTAGCCTTTTCAGATTGCCTTCTTTCAGTTAGTATGTACATTTAAGTTTCTTCCCTGTCTTTTCATGGCTTGTCCCCTTATTTCCTTCTAGCACAGAATGCTATTCCATTATCTAGATGTACCAGTTTATTTATCTATACACCTACTGCAGGCCATCTTGGGTGCTTCAAAGTTTTGGAAATTATGAGTAAAGCTGCTATAAATATCTGTGTGCAGATATAAGTTTTCAAAACCTTTGAGTAAATATCCAGAAATGCAATTGCTGAATTGTATGATAAGAGTATATTTAGTTTTGTAAGAAACCGCTAGACTATTTTCTGAAATGACTATACCATTTTGCATTCCCACCAACAAAGAAAGTTCCTGTTTCTCCATGTGTACTTTATCTCTTTTTATAACTGCCTAACGTTCCGTTGTATGAATATATCACGTTACTTATTTTTTGAAGAAATGCCAAACAATTTTCTACAATGTCTATACCAATATACCTTCCACTAGCAATGTATTAGGGTTTCAATTTTTTTTTTTTTGGGGGGGGGACGGAGTCTTGCTCCTTCGCCTGGCTGGAGTGCAGTGGCGCAATCTCGGCTCACTGCAACCTCCGTCTCCTGGGTTCAAGCGATTCTTCCGTCTCAGCCTCCCGAGTAGCTGGGACCACAGGCACATGCCACCATGCCTGGCTATTTTTTGTATTTTTTAGTAGAGATGGGGTTTCACCATGTTGGCCAGGATGGTCTTGATCTCTTGACCTCGTGATCTGCCCGCCTCGGCCTCCCAAAGTGCTGGGATTACAGGCAGGGTTTCAATTTTTAAAATTACCAGCAATTTCTTTTATTTTCTGATTAAAAAAATCATGGTAATTCTGATGGCTGGTATGTCATTATGATTTTGATTTTATATTTATGTATTTATTTATTAGAGATAGGGTCTCACTATGCTGTCCAGGCTAGAGTGCAGTGGCTATTCACAGGCGTAATCCTACTACTGATCAACACGGGAGTTTTGACCTGCTCCATTTCCGACCTGGGCTGGTTCACCGCTCCTTAGGCAACCTGGTAGTCCCCTGCTCCCAGGTGGTCACCATATTGATGCTGAACTTAGTGCAGACACCCGATCGGCAGAGCGCGCTACAGCCCAGAACTCCTGGGCTCAAGCAATCGTCCCACCTCAGCCTCCCGAGAAGCTGGGACTACAGGTATGCCGCCCCCAGCTATGATTTCGATTTTCATTTTTTGACCCCCGAAGATGTTAAACATCTTTGCATGTACTTATTGATCATTTATATTTGTGTATCTTCTTTGGAGATACATTTATTCAAATCCTTTGCCCATTTTTTAAATGGATTTTTTTCCTTTTGTTAGTGAGTTATAAGAGTGATTTATATATTCTAGATACTAGACCTTTTTCAAATATGTGATTTAAAAATATTTTCTCCAATTTTGTACGTTGTATTTTCATTTTCTCAGTAATGTCTCTCTCTCTGTCTCTGTCTCTCTCTCTCTGCTTTTTTTTAAAGACAACGTCTTGCAGGATGCAGTGGCTCACAGCTGTAATCCCAGCGCTTTGGGAGGCTGAGGTGGGCAGGTCACCTGAGGTCAGGAGTTTGAGACCAGCCTGGCCAACATGATGAAACACTGTCTCTACAAAAAATACAAAAATGAGCCGGGCATAGTGGTGCTTGCCTGTAGTCCCAGCTACTCGGGAGGTTGAGGCAGGAGAATTGCTCGAACCCAGGAGGCAGAGGTTGCAGTGAGTCAAGATCATGCCATTGCACTCTAGCCTGGGCAAGAGTGAAACTCTATCTCAAAAACAAAAAACAAAAAACAAACAAACACAGGGTCTTGCTCTGTTGCCCAAACTCGAGTTCGGTGGTGCGATCACAGCTCTCTCTGCAGCGGTGACCTCCGGGGCTCAAGTGATCCTCCCACCTTGGCCTTCCATTTACTGAGATGGACAACAGTGGAAATGAAAAGACAGGTTTAGGGAAAATAATTAACGTGCTGTTTCAGACTTGTTGATTTTTTTTAGATGTTTATTTGACATCTAGAAGAGATGTAGAGGACACACTGGATATAGAAGTCTATAGTTTGGGGAGAGAGCAAAGCTGGAGATAGAAAATTTGGAAGTCAATAGCATATTTGTCCTTTAAGGTCTTGAGACTTAATGAGATTACATAGGAGCAGAGTCTAATAGAGAGCTAATGAAGTCACAGTACTAAACCCTCGTGTCTTTATGCAGTTGGAGGTCGGTAAAAGAGGATTCAGTAAGTGGGAGAAAAAACAGAAGACAACTTGACTTTCGAGCTGGATAAGTAAAAATGAAAATAACGTTAATAGTTACAGCAATAAGGATGACTATAACACAAGGTAGGGAGGTGTCTTTGTTAAGAAATTCCTTGATAATTATATTGGAATCTGTCTTTCAGGGTAAAAATTTGAATAAGATTTAAAAGAAAATTGCCAACTGCTATTCATAAAAGATAAGCTGGAATTTAGAGGACAGAGAGAATTTTAGTGAGGACATCAGGAATAAGGGCAGAGTGGATGACTAAACAACATGGTAGGGTGACTAAACAACATGGTAGGGTGACTGAAGAACTTCTAGAGTTTAAGTCATTCTAATTGGTAGAAGTAAATTCATCTGTTTCCCTAAGCCTTCAGTAATGTGTGCTACATGAAAAAAAGCTTATAGTGACTGGTGTGTGTGTGTGTGTGTGTGTGTGTGTGTGTGTGTCTGTGTGTGTCTGTGTGTATTCATGTGTGTGACAATTAAGACACTTGTGTAGATTGGGTTCAGAGCTGAGCAGAGAGGAGGGGCAGAAGAGGCCGCCTGTCTTGAGAGAGGAGTGGAATGCAGATTTATGTAGGAATAAAAATTTGAAGGCAGAATGGACATAGGAAGGGAAGTCACTGGGAATGCAGAGACATCTCTGGGTCTGGGATTGAACTAGCATTCAGTTTATCTATGACCTAGTAGCTGCCTGATTCCTCCATTATGTTAACTGCTTTGGACCAGGATCTCTTGCTTCTTAACTGTCAGTATTTATGCTGATTTTCTTAGTTGCTTGGACTCCCATTCCTGCCTGCTCCTGGACAACGCCATTGGGCTATCATCCTTGCTCTGGCAGTACTCTTTCCTTTTAAATAGGCCAAGTGAGATTGATGTGTATTTCCTGCTTCTAATGAAATACAAATAAATTAAATGAGAATGTGACCTCCTCTGATGCAAAGAATGTATCTTGATATGTTTTCAGCTGCCCAGCTTTCAAAATACACCCAGTACTTTTTCCCACTACTAGGTTTGCCTTGTTTTTGTCAATAGTGGTAATTAATTTTTTGTGTCATCACTTGTATAAATTAACTCCAAATTAAAAGAAAATCTATTTCTGTTCTTTCTAAAAAACAGTTTAATTTTTAAGACCTTTGCTACCTTTTAGATAATGGCCAGTTGATTGTATTTTTTATAGACTCTGAATCTTTATTTCAATATCTGAAGACTAGACAGAGGATATGGAAAAAAAGACTAATTATGTTCAAGTAACAGAAAAAATACTAGACTTCTAAATTAGTTTTCAAATTCCCCAATACTTCTTCACAAATGGTTAGATTAAACAATGCTATTTCTCTGGTGTCTGCCTAACCTTGTTCCTTCTTTAACTAATCACCTCTTATCTCTCCCTTTCTCCCTTCCTTCTTTTATTCCCAAATGAGTCTCATAACCTGCAAAGCTAAAGAAATTAGATATACTGAACCACTGTTGAATAGAGGAAGAGCCCAGATCTCATCTATTAATAAGTTCAAATCTCAGCTTTCCCACTTCCCATTCTTGTGACCTTCATAAGTTGTTTAACCTTTGTGCTTCGGTTTCCTAACCTTTAAAATGTAGATAATAATAGTACCTTATCACATAGGGCTGTTAGGGAAACTAAAATAGCTAATACACACATAAAGTACTTAGAACAATGCCTAACATAAGCTGCCGTTACTCTCCACATTGCCTCAGATTTAAACAAACTAATACTAGAGGGAAATAATTAAAATATATTTTGCAGTGTTGTCTGTTTGTACAGAAGTAGCTGGGGCTGGGAGAAAGATTAAATGTATTTGAAGAATAGATGAAGAAGACCCAGGTAACAGCCTATCTTCCTTAAGCTAATTTAGAAAATACCAGTTAGTTAGTTTTCTTTCTTTTCTTTTCTTTTCTTTTTCTTTTTCTTTTTCTTTTTTTTTGAAGTGGGGTCTAGCTGTGTTTCCCAGGATGGAATGCAGTGGCATGATTAGAGCCCACTGCAACCTTGAACTACTGGATTCAAGTAATCCTCCTACCTCAGCCTCCCAAGTAACTGGGACTATAGGTGCATGGCACTGTGCCTGGCTTATTTTTAAAATTTTGTGTAGAGATGGGGGTCTTGCTTTGATTGTTGCTCAGGCTAATCTCAAATTCCTGACCTCAAGGGATCCTCCTGCTTCAGCCCCTGGTTTATTTTCTTCATTGCTCTTCATCTGTGTGACTCTGCTACTTAGATGTCATTGAAAAAGAACACTTACTTTGATGTCTGCAAGCCTCATGCTGGTCTTGCCACTAAGAAAATAAAAGCGACTTTGAGCAATTTATTTAACTTTGGAAGTCCTGATTTCTTGTATCTAAAATGGAAATAGTAACTTAGAATCAAATGAACTTTGGAAATACACCATGAAAATATTATCAAGACCCACCCTTGTCTGGAAGCTTTCTAAGATTCTATGATTGCCAAATGAAGGATGGATATGATTTTACAAAGTTCATCTGGTCTTTGCAGAGTGACTTACCCACACAAGTTCTATCCTGTGTTTCTAGGAAAATTACTTCAATTAATCCCTGAGTTGTAGCCCTCTCCCCTGGCGCAGCTGTTCAATACTCCAGAACAGGAGACAGCAGTCTTGGTTTATAAAAGAGAGGATACATTTTTTTTGTTCAACTATAATCACAGGGGAGTTTTGGAGGTGGGTAGAAATTTTTCCAGAAGAGAATAATTTCCTCTCCTTTATTCAAAACAGAAAGCAAATACAGATTAACAACTCCTACCTGTGCAATGACAAAGAAAATCCAATTCGGTCATGGTCCTTCTCTGTTGGCTGCTTATCCTTAGGGCCCGGGCACTTGAAAAATCTCTGAATCACCAACAGACAAGAGTATAATAGCCCTTTTGGAGCAGTTATGGTCTGTCTTGTCAGAGGCCTTTGGGGGACACTTTAATCCTTGTATTAATAATACAATAGCCTGAAAATGGCTTCTTGGAAATCATCTGAATGTGCCATTACAAACCCCCCATGAGTTAGAAATCCAACTCA
Source organism: Cacajao melanocephalus (assembly GCA_963573385.1). Lineage (NCBI taxonomy): Eukaryota > Metazoa > Chordata > Mammalia > Primates > Pitheciidae > Cacajao > Cacajao melanocephalus. The sequence continues at coordinate 29,607 of CAUYLG010035660.1, forward strand.
ACTGACTAAAAACTCCTTTCCTGATTTAGATAAAAATGATGTCAGGGCGTGAACAATATTATAACACCTTAAAACACTTTTCTTTTTTCTTGGAACTTGTAGACACTGTAAGTTTATATTAGAGACCTATCACCTATAGGATTTCATTGGAAAAGTCATAGCTATTAGAAATATTCTCTTTTAGTAGCTAAAACCATAAGCCGTTTTCTTTTGGCCTTTCTAGTAGTGCCTCTCAAAAATGGTCAGACTGCTTTACATTAAATCAAAACCAGCTGCCCTTGCACAGGTCCTTGGTTTTCTTTGTGGTATGTTTGTGTAGTTTTTTTCATTGACTGGTTGAGGCATTTTGGCAATTTCAGTGCTAAAGGGAGATTAACGGAAGTTTAATTCAATAAATTGCATAGGATTAAACCCAGTGCCCAGAGGGAAGTGATGTGAGCTATTTTAATAAAGGTCTTAGCTTTTCCTCCTTCCTCCCAACAGCCATGTTGGCTCCTGCCTTGACAGAATTATTAGTATATCTCTCAGAGCTATTTTCCTGATTGTGCAGAGTTTGTAACCAAGGTGGCCTATTTGATCCATTTAGTTTTTGTGGAGGTTTGTGCTTGGCTGAATGACTTTCTGTAAAGCATTAGAAAATGTTCTTTCCACCTAACCACAGGGAAAAGCAGTGAGGAAAGTGCTTCCTTTTCCAGCTGAAGGAACTGATGTTTTGTATTAAAAGAAAAAGTCAGAAAAGAATTAGTAGGATATTGGTGGAAATAAGTCTTGGGAGGGGGAACTCTCAAGACTCTAGGAGAGAAGACTCCCAAAAGAGAGAGCTAGATGCCAGTGAAAGAATTAATCATGCAGTTCACAGAAATTGATCAAGAAAAACAAATTACACTTAGCAAAGCAGGAGGGAAAAATTATAACTATAAATGCAAAAATTAATGAATTAGGAAAATAACAAAATTGGCTGGGCACTTTGGCTCATGCCTATAATCTCAGCACTTTAGGAGGCTGGGGAGGGCAGATCACCTGAGGTCGGGAGTTCGAGACCAACCTGACCAACATGGAGAAACCCCTGACCCACATGGAGACAGCCCGTCTCTACGAAAAAATACAAAAATTAGCCGGATGTGGTGGCACATGCCTGTATCCCAGCTACTTGGGAGGCTGAGGCAGGAGAATTGCTTGAACCTGGGAGATGGAGGTTGCAGTGAACTGAGATTGCACCGTTGCACTCCAGCCTAGGCAACAAGAGTGAAACTCCATCTCAAAAAAATAAATAAAATAAAATGACAAAATTATTAAATACATCCCATAGTATTTTTTATAATAAGAAAACAATGATAAATAAAAATATTCAAATAAGTTACTAGCTCATCTATCTCTGAAAAATAGAGAAAAAAACACAAATATGTAATTAAGAATGAGAAAAGTGAAATAACCTCATATAAGATATCAAAAAAAGTATTAAAGAGTAGGCTAGTTTATATGAAGACCTTAATGAAAGAAATTGTTTCGTAGGAAAACATGAATTATCAAAATCAATTCAAGAAAAGTTTAAAAACCTGGCCAACTGAATATTCATGAAAAACATGAGAATATTGAAAAATCTTTATAAAAGATTTGAGCCCAGATAGTTTCACATAGGAGTTTCTTTAATTCTTTAAGCCACAGGTGAAGCCTATTGTTGCTGCTATTCTGGTATTGTTTTATCTGGTTTTATTTTCTCTTTTCTTTCTTCTTTTTCTTTTTTAAACAAAGCAAGCCTACCTTGACAAAATTAATACATATCTACTCACACATAAAATAGATTACTCTCACACATGAACATTCATAAAGCAACTCTAAGTAGAAAAATTTCAATAGAACTTAGGAGAAAATATTAACCCTGATCAAGTAGAGTGTGTTAACATTTTGTGATTGTCATGCAAAAACTCAACTGTGATTCTTTAAGAGTCCATGTTGATTTGTGGTCCCAGGAGAACCAGGCATTAATGTGGCTTTAAATACAAAAGTATCCACAGACTTAAATAATGTCATTCTCTTTTATTTCTCAGCTCTGCTTCCCTCAATATGTTGACTACACCTTCTTCTCTGGGGAAAGGGAGATGGCAGTCAGCAACTCAGGTTCATATTCTTGAAGCTCAGAAATGCCGGTCACAAGAGACTGTCTTTCCTCCTGCACATTTATAGCCCCCTTAGGAAGGAGCTCTGGCCATTATTATGTTGTATGCCCACCTCTGGGTCAACCCACTTTATTGTTTTCTGCACGTTGTCTTTGTGCCTTTCTGTAAAGGCAATGATTGAGTGCTCCACTAAAAACATGGAATGGGTGGGAGGTCACTTCTCAAAGAAGGGGATGCTGGTCAGTCAATACAGTATGTCCATGATCTAAGGTTTGGTCTAAGAATACAAGTCTGGCTCAATGTTATATAATATTTATTATCATTTTACTATCTTTGTAGTTCAAATGGGAACAAACATTAGATATATTTCTTACATGCCAAAAATACATTGAATAAAATTCAACATTCATTCTCAAAAATTTTTGTAATTAAAATGGTAATAGAAGACTATATCCCCAAAATAGGCATCTCAAACTAACAGCTAATATAGAGTTTAGCGGTGAAATACTTGAGAACTTTCCAATAGTGATTAGCTTGAATAGCATCTGATCAGCATTATAACTTAAAATATTTATGAGATGCTCCCTAATATGTTTAGACACTGTACCAATAAAAAGAGATACAAATTTGAAAGGAACAACCAAATTATCATTGCTTGAAGATTATTTGACTAAAAATTAAAGGGATCACATGGAGACCTGTTGGATTTTATAATATGGCATCTTGCACATTTTACTCATGTCTCATTCATCCTAAAGCCTTCTCATAAACGAATGATTCTCAATGTGTGGTTTTTAGACACCTGGAGCCTCCCAGGACACTTGGATGGGATCAAAACTGTTTTCCCAGAAATACTAAGATCTTATTTGCCTTTGGCACTGTGTTGACATTTGCAGTAATGGTATAAAAGCAATGGTTGGCAAAACTATTGGTACCTTAGTTGGAATCTACTGCCATGTACTCACAGTATAAGAAATTGCTAGTTTCACTTAAGAATATCCTAATCAGCAGCCTAAATATCTAATGATATTAAATATAGACACTTGGATAATATGGTTTTAATATCTGTGTGAGAAAATGGGAAGTACACATAAACATAAATACTTCATTTGCAAATGACATGCAATGGATTCCCTGAGGAAAAATGTGTCATTCTTTAAGTTGTGAGCTGAATCAGCCACTTTTTACAATGAACGCCATTTTTGTTTGAAAGCATGACTGGCACACAAACTATGGCCATTTAAATTTGGGTATTTTGCGGAAATTTTATTTAAAATGAATGACAGACTCTCATTTCAAGGAAAACAACTGAAAATATTTGTTGTCAATGATAAAATTCAAGTTTTTGTGCAAAATGAGAATTAAAAAGCAAATCTGTCACTAGGAGCTTGATAGTTTTTAAATATGTGGAGACTTTCTCATGAAATTGGTGGTGATATTAACACATGTAATTTTATTGATAGTATAATATAATATGTAAACATTTGGAGCATCTTCAGTTAGACCTGTGAGTCAGGGATCTAATATTTTCTAATTGACCAATGTATGACTTTGAGAATCTATCAAGCATGAGTGAAAGATTCACTCAAGGTACAACATAGACCAATAGATTTTCATATAGCAGAGCACAAAAAATTCATTTCTATAGTTTCAAATTTCCAAATTGCATCTTATCTTTAAGAAACTGTACTTGCTATATTTTAATGGAGTATCAAAAATTATATATACAGTTATTTGGAAAGGCTATGAATATACTCCTTCTCTTTCCAACTATGTTTTGTATAAAACTGTGTTTTCTTCATATACTTCAACCAAAGCAACATATTGCAGCAAACTGAATTCAGAAGCCAATATAAGAATGCAATAAGAATCCCAGCACTTTGGGAGGCCGAGGTGGGCAGATCACCTGAGGTTGGGAGTTTGAGACCAGCCTGACCAACATGGAAAACCCCGTCTGTACTAAAAAAAAAAAAAACCAAAAAAACAAAATTAGCCAGGCATGGTGGCACATACTTGGTACATGGTACCACATACAAGGTACTCCAGAATCTGAGACAGGAGAATTGCTTGAACTCAAGAGGCGGAAGTTGCAGTGAGCTGAG
>CAUYLG010035662.1:0-15768 GCA_963573385.1 Cacajao melanocephalus
GGGGAGAGATAGCATGGGGAGAAATGCCAGATACAGGTGAAGGGGAGGAAAGCAGCAAATCACACTGCCACGTGTGTACCTATGCAACAATCTTGCATGTTCTTCACATGTACCCCAAAACCTAAAATGCAATAAAAAAAAAAGAAAAAAAAATTCAGATGTCTGAGCCCCAATCCCCTACCTTCTGAATCTGAATTTTAGAAGGCTGGGCTGAACAACATTTTAGTTTGTTTAAGAATCTGATGTGCAGGCAGGATTGAGAACCACAGAAATATAGAGAAAAATATTTGTCATACTACATATTGCCAGCCAGGCATGATGGCTCATGTCTGTAATCCCAGCACTTTGGGGGCCTGAGTTGGGAGGACTGTTTGAGCCTAGGAGTTCAAGACCAGTCTGGGCAGCATAACAAGACAATATCTCTATTTAAAAAACAAATACCGTATATATATATATGTGTGTGTGTGTGTGTGTGTGTGTATATATATATATATATATATTCCCAAATTAGGCATTCAGGGCACTGACAAATTAATAATTATGTGTTCTATTTTGCCCTAGACCATCAGAGTTACTATTTAGCTACTTAGTATGACAGACTAAGAGATAGCAGATTAGTTGCTTTTCCCTTTCTTCTTTTTTTCTGATCTTTCCCAAATGTGATGACTATTAAATAGACTGACCTAACACAAGACTCAGGAGAAGTGCAAAAGAGTTATACATTGACAAAAGTATGATTATTTTTATTATTATAAATGTAGAGATAAAATACATATAATCATGTATTATTACTTTGATTTGAATATTAAATGCCGTTGGATATGACACATATATTGTGGTACTTGCAACTGATGTCTGTTAAAAATGTGAATCTGGCTGGGCAAGGTGGCTCACGCCTGTAATCCCAGCACTTTAGGAGGCTGAGACGGGAGGATCACTTGAGCTCAGGAATTTGAGACCAGCCTGGCCAACACGGTGAAACCCTGTCTCTACTAAAAATATAAAAAAATTAGCCGGGTGTGGTGGCACATGCCTGTAATCCCAGCTACTCGGGAGGCTGAGACAGGAGAGCCACTTGACTAAGCCTGGGAGTTGGAGGTTGCAGCGAGCCTAGATTGTACCACTGCACTCCAGCTTGGGCAACAGAGTGAGACTCTATCTCCAAAAAAAAAAAAAAAAAAAATGGGGATCTGGAATTTTATACTGCATTGTTAATTCTGAGAAAGTTTCCACAATAATATTCCTATGTGTTTACCCAAAAAATAGCCTTCTGTTTTATATCTGTTGCTTTCACAAAATTAGGACAGTATTTTATATCTGTCTCTTTCATAAAAGTGGACATCTTAAAGTAATCTTTCCTAAATGAATGAATGAAATTGAGAGCAATGCTATAGAAAAGTCAGGTCAACAGCAGGTACATGGTGTGTGTATATATATATATATTTATTTATTTATTTATTTGTTAGTTCATTTATTTTTGAGACAGGGGTTCACTCAGTTACCCAGGCTGGAGTGCAGTGGCATGATTGTGGCTCAGCCTCAGCCTCCTGGGCTCAAGTGATCTTTCCACCTCAGCCTCCCAAGTACCTGGGACTGCAGGTGAGTGCCACCATACCTGACTGATTTTTGTATTCCTTGTAGAGACGAGGTTTTGCCGTGTTGCCCAGGCTCATCTCAAACTTCTGGGCTCAAGCAGTCCACCCACCTTGGCCTCCCAAAGTGCTGGGATTACATGCATGTGCCACTGTGCCTGGCCTAACAGGTACCTGGCATTGTTAAGAAGAGGGAGCAGGCCAGTAATAAAATGGATGGAACTCTTCAGAGTTTTATCCTGGGTAAAGATAAGTTAGAGGATGGGAAGGATGGAATAGCTTTTGACAACCTTGCTTGCTAAACAACTATATTTTAATTGACTCTATAGAACTATATTTTCATGGAGTCCCTTTTAGACTGAGAGGACCAAATTTTTTTATAGCACACAAACGGCAATAAACTGAATTTATTAAGTAATTTCCATGTCCAAACAATTTTACTTCTACCTTGGAGCATTACAGGAGAATTCAAAAGACCTGGATAAAAATAAAAGCAGAGTATCACTAAATCAAATTGACTCTTTAAATTGGTAGAGAAATTTGGGCATATTTCTCTGAGTAATTTCAGCAACAGAGATATGAAGTAGAGGTGATTTCCATGAAATTGGTTACATGCTCATTATAGAAGGACCTATTACTACTGTATCTTATAAATTATAAATGCTGGAGTATTCCTGTTGCCTATCAGTAACAAATGACTGCAATATTGACTGGATCTTTCGTTTGAGATTATCTTCTCAATTTTTCATCTGTGAAATGGACAAGTAGCACTCAAATTGTGTCGGACTTCTTACTTCACGGTCGTAGTATAGCGTGTGTCATGGCAGAGATCCTGTTATCTTTTCAGTATCCAGGATCCCTAAATTCTTTTTTTCAGCCACCTTTGAGAATGATCTACGTTTTTGTTTTTGTTTCTGAAATGAAGTCTCATTCTGTTGCCCAGGCTGGAGTAGCATGATCTTGGCTCACTGCAACCTCCGCCTCCCAGGTTAAAGCAATTCTCCTGCCTCAGCCTCCCTAGTAGCTGGGATTACAGGCGCCCATCACCACACCTGGCTAATTTTTGTATTTTTAGTAGAGATGGGGTTTCACCATGTTGGCCAGGCTGGTCTCCAACTCCTAACCTCAAGTCGGCCTCCCAAAGTGCTGGGATTACAGGTGTGAGTCACTGTGCCCGGCTGAGAGTGATCTATTTGAATTGTAACAGAAGCACACATATCTCTGTGAAAAGCTGAGTTCACTTTGGTTTTTTGCTACGTGATCTACTGGAGCTCCTTGGTACAAAGGTAATGGTTAGAATTGGGATCCTCAGGACCTCACTTCTGCTTAGAACACTTGCTTTGTCACACTGGCCTCTTAACCACTTTGGTGAAGCACAAAATCAACGGAAAAAGGCCTCAGGGCTTTACATTATATTATACAAGGAAACAGCACTGAGCTGTCTAACCAATTTGGTCCCCTAACTGGGTTACATATTCAGGTTTGGAGCAGGTCAAAGGCAAAGATTACACCGGAAGAAAAGAGTCGCAGGGGGCTCCACCTATAACATAGAGCCTCACAGTTCAACCTCCCCCTGGTGGCCACATACAGTCAGGAGAGTAATTTGCAAATTAAAATTCTGTCCTCCCTCTCTGCCCTTCACACAGACAGCTTCTTGAGGAGTTCTTTATACCACTAGAGTACAGAGCTTTAAGACTTTTGTTTTTGGTTCAAGAATTCCATCCTAAAAGTGGGAATAATGTTGACGACTTAATTTGAAAGCAAAATGAACAAGAATAAAAAATGATAGGTTCTAGTGAATAAAACATAGTTAATAGTTGGGGCATTTACAAATAATGCTAATGTTAATCAATAAATATAGAAATATGAACCAAAACAGAAACAGCAGCTCTGAAAGAAAAGAAATGCAGTCATGCTTTGCTTAACAATGGGGATACTTTCTGAGAAATGCGTCGTTAGGTGATTTTGCTGTTATGCAAACATCCTATTTACACAAAGCCTGTGGCTCCTAGGCTACAAACCTGTGCAGCATGTTACTGTACTGAATACTGCAGGCAACTGTAACACAAAGGGAAGCATTTGTGTACCTAATACATTTTTTTCTTTTTTTTAAAGCCTGCAGCACCCAGTATTCCCAGGCTGTCTCCCATCCAAGTACTAACCAGGCCCAACCCTGCTTAGCTTCCAAGATCAGACGAAATCGGGTGCGTTCAGGGTGGTATGGCCATAGACGGATCTATTTTTATTTTTAAGACAGTCTTGCTCTGTCACCCAGGCTGGAGTGTAGTGGTTGAGCTCAGCTCATGGCAACCTCTGCCTCCTGGGCTCAAGCGATCCTCCCATCTCAGCCTCCCTGGAACTATGGGTGCAAGCTACCATGCCCAGCTAATTTTTGTACTTTTTGTAGAGATGGGGTTTCACCATGTTGCCCAGGCTTATCTTGAACTCCTGAGCTCAAGTGATCCGCACTCCTCAAACTCCCAAAGTGTTGGGATCACAAGGGTGAGCCACCACACCCGGCCCTAAACATATCTAAACATAGAAAAGGTACAGTACAAATACAGTATAAAAGATAAAATAGGGGGCCGGGTGCAGTGGCTCACACCTGTAATCCCCGCACTTTGGGAGGGCGAGGTGGGTGGATCATGAGGTCAGGAGATCGAGACCATCCTGGCCAACATGGTAAAACCCTGTCTTAAAAAAAAAAAGATAAAATAGGGTACCCCTGTTTAGGGCACTTACCATGAATGGAGCTTGCAGGACTGGAAGTTGCTCTGGGTGAGTCAGTGAGTGAGTGGTGGATGAATATGAAGGCCTAGGACATTACACTCCTGTAGAAGTTATACACACTGTACACTTAGTCTACACTAAATTTATTAAATAATTTTTTTCTTTCTTCAATAATAAATTAACCTTAGCTTACTATAACTTTTTTACTTTATAAAGTTTTTAATTTTTAAAAAACCTTTTAAGATGGAGTCCCACTCTGTTGCCCAGGCTGGAATGTGTTAGTGTGATCTCGGCTCACTACAACCTCTGCCTCCCGGGTGCAAGCAATTCTCCTGCCTGAGCTTCCTGAATAGCTGGGATTATAGGTGCATGCCACTACTGCCCAGCTAATTTTTGCATTTTTAGTAGAGACAGGGTTTCACCATGTCGACCAGGCTGGTGTAAAACTCCTGACCTCAAATGATCCACCCACCTCAGCCTTGCAAAGTCCTGGGATCACAGGCATGAGCCACTGCACCTGTCCAACAAAACTTTTTGGTGATTTTTAACAACTCTTAGCTTAAAACATAAACACATCATACAGCGTTTAAAAAAGGTTTTCTTTCTTCATATCCTTCTTATTCTTTATATCCTTATTATCCTTTTTTCTGTTTTTAAATTATTTATTTTTATTTTTTTACTTTTTAAACTTTTTTGTTAAAAACTAAGACACAAATACGCACATTAGCCTAGACCTACACAAAGTCTGAATCATCAAAATCACTGTCTTTCTCCTACACATCTTGTCCCACTGGACAATCTCCAAGGGAAATAACACACATAGAACGGTCAGCTCCTATGATAACCATGCCTTCTTCTGGAGAAACTCCTGAAGGACCTGCCTCAGGCTGATTTACAATTAATTTAAAATTTGTATTTGTATTTGTATTTATTTTTCTGAGACAGGGTCTCCTCTGTCACCCAGGCTAGATGGAGTACAGTGTCTTGATCTCAGCTCACTGTAGCCTTGAACTCCTGGACTCAAGCGATCCTCTCACCTCAACCTTAGCCTCCTGAGTAGCTGGGACTATAGGTGGGGCCACCCTGCTTGGTTAACTTTTTTTTTTTTAATTAGAGATGAGGTCTTGCTATGCTTCCCAGGCTGGGCTTGAACGCCTGGGCTCAAGCAATCCGCCCATCTCAGCCTCCCAAAGTGCTAGGATTATAGGTGCAAGCCACCATCCCTGGCCAAAACCCTTTACTTTATAAATTACCCAGCCTTATAGCAGCACAAATGGGCTAAGACAATATGCATATACTTTTTAGTTTGAAATAGTTTGTCTCACAGAAAGTTGCAAAAATAGTACTGAGTTCCCATTTATTCAGTTTCTCCCAATGAAAATTAATGTAACTTTAAAATATTTCTGGTTGAATTTTTCTTGACCCTGTTGACTCTTGAAGTCACCTCTCCTGTTGCCAACTGATGTGATTGTGGGGAATTTACACTATTTACTCTGTGTTTCTGCCAACATTTCTTCTCATCTTCTAATTTTCTCCCTTCCCTTTCTGTTCTGCTCTCCTTCTCTGCTTGTTTTTATGGCTACTATCTTTAATGCCTCCCATTTCATTCTGGCACTCACTTTAAAATATACTTAAAATGTCTTGGCCAGGTGTGGTGGCTCACACCTGTAATCCCAGCACTTTGGGAGGCAGAGGCAAGTGATCACTTGAGTCCAAGAGTTCAAGACCAGTCTGGGCAACATAGCAAGACCCCGTCTCTACAAAAAAATACAAAAAATTAGCTGGTGTGATGGTGAGTGCTTAGTAGTAACAGCTACTAGGGAGGCTGAGGTGAGAGGACAGCTTAAGCCCAGGAGATGGAGGTTGCAGTGAGCCAAGATCACACCACTGCACTCCTGCCTGGGCAACTTGAACGAGACCCTGTCTCAAAACAGAAGCAACTGGACATAGTGTCTCACGCCCAGCACTTTGATCCTAGCACTTTGAGAGACTGAGGCGGGAAGATTACCTGAGGTCAGGAGTTCAAGACCAGCCTGGCCAACATGATGAAACCCGTTTCTAATGAAAATACAAAAAATTAGCCAGGTATGGTGGCATGTGCCTGTAACCTCAGACACTCGAGAGGTTGAGGCAAGAAAATTGCTTGAACCCGAGAGGTGGAGGTTGCAGTGAGCCGAGATCGTGCCACTGCCCTCCAGTCTGGGCAACAGAAACAAAAACAAAAAGTCTGAATTCCAAAGAGACTTGGAGCATAGTAAAATGACAAGACGTGGTATGTGTGTGTACCCACACATAGAGATCTGTTCATAAATAGGGGTGAGGAAAAGCTGGCACGGAAGTACAGGAGTTAGTCTCATGCCCCTCTCCTCAGTAGAGTGCATCTCACCAGGTCTACAGCTATCTCCTGTCCCAGAAGTCCTTGCTCTCCTTGCCATGGACTAAATAGCCCCCTTGATTTTAGCCACTGTTTCCATCAGGGCCAGAGGCGGAACTCGCCATGGGTACAGAACATGAACTGGTAAGTGTGTGCTATGCAATTCAGAGATTTTGTAGGCCCTCTAGCTATGTGTATTCTCTCTCTTTTTTTTTTTTTTTTTGAAATGGAGTTTCGTTCTGTTGCCCAGGCTGGAGTGTAGGGTGCAATCTCAGCGCACTGCAACCTATGCCTCCCAGGTTCAAACAATTCTCTGCCTCAGCCTCCCAAGTAGCTGGAATTACAGTCACCTGCCACCATGACTGGCTAATTTTTTGTATTTTTAGTAGAGACGGGGTTTCACCATTGTGGCCAGGCTGGTCTTCAACTCCTGACCTCATGATCCACCCTCCTTGGCCTCCCAACGTGCTGGGATTACAGGTGTGAGCCACTGAGCCTGGCCTGCTATGTACCGAGCCTCTACTTCCCAACTGTTGCTCTTAAATCTTTGGTAAAGGTTTTGTAGTGAGTAGGCTTAAACGTACAACAGAACAAACAAGTTAAAATCTTATTATTTATATTTCTGTTTGCAAAACAAATTGGCTAAATAAAACAGACAAATTTGGTATGATTTTCATTATCACTATGTGCTAGAAATTTTAACTAATTGATATAGCTTGGATATTTGTCCCTTCCAAAGCTCACATTTGAAATGTGAGCCCCAATATTGGAGGTGTTTGGGTCATGGGGGCAGATCCCCGATGAATGGCTTGGTGCTCACCCCACCCCATAATAATGAGTGAGCTCTCCCTCTATTAGTTCTAGAAATTCTGGTTGTTAAAGAAGTCTGGCACCTCCCTCTTTTTTTTTTTTTTTTTTTTTTGAGATGGAGTCCCATTCTGTTGCCCAGGTTGGAGCACAGTGGTGCAATCTCGGCTCACTGCAACCTCCACCTCCCAGGTTCAAGCTATTCTCCTGTCTCAGCCTCCTGAGTAGCTGGGATTACAGGTGCGTGCCACCACACCGGGCTGATTTTTTTATTTTTAGTAGAGACAGGGTTTCACCAGATGGAGGTTTCACCAGAAAGGCAGGCTGGTCTTGAACTCTCGACCTCAGGTGATCCACCTGAGCAGATGCCAGCATCATGCTCCTTATACAGCATGCAGAACCATGAGCCAAACAAACCTGTTCCCTCTCTTTTTTTTTGAGACGGAGTCTTGCTCTGTTGCCAGGCTGGAGTGCAGTGGTGCGATCTCGGCCCACCGCAACCTCTACTTCCTGGGCTCAAGCAATTCTCCTAACCCTCCCGAATAGCTGGGACTACTACATGTGGGCACCACCATGCCCAGCTAATTTTTGTATTTTTAGTAGAGGCGGGGTTTCACCATATTGGCCAGGGTGGTCTCAAGCTTGACCTCGTGATCCGCCGCCTAGGCCTCCCAAAGTGCTGGGGTTACAGGTGTGAGCCACCGCACCTGGCCCAAACCTCTTCTCTTTGTAAAGTACTCAGCCTCAGGTATTCCTAGACAGCAACACAAAATGGATTAATACACTAATGTGAGCAATAACCTCCTCTTCTAGAAAAAAATTTTTTGTTGCTTTAAGTTGTAAAGAATTGCTAATCACTTTTCAGCCTTTTAGCTATGATAAAAAAAAAATCAAACCTAAAGAATTCCTCTGCAGTTACTTTTGAGAGGTGTTTTTGTTTGTTTGAGGCAGGATCTCGCTGTTGCCTAGGTTGGAGTGCAGTGGCACCATCTCGGCTTACTGTAACCTCTGCATCCTGGGTTCAAGCAATCTCAGCCTCCTGAGTATCTGAGACTACAGGCACACACCAACATGCCCAGCTAATTTTTTTTTTTTTCGTAGAGACAAGGTCTCACTATGTTGCCCAGGCTAGTCTTGAACTCCTGGGCTCAAGTGTTCCGCCCACCTTGACTGTCCGCCTCAACCTCCCAAAGTTCCGGGATTACAGGCATGAGCTACTGCTCCAGGTCTTAAGAGGTATTTTTGTAAAAAAATGTTTATTTTTCAGAGATGAGGACTTTCTATATTGCCCAGTCTGGTTTCAACCTCCTGGGCTCAAGCAATTCTCCTGCCTCAGCCTCCTGAATAGCTGGAGACTACAGGTGCATAACACTGTGCCGGGATTGCTGAGAGTTTTAATATTTTAAAATTGACACACTTTTATTAGTTATCCTTTAATAAACATGGCATTCTAATTGGAACTTAATTGGCAGAGTTCCAATGTAAACACTTGGCTCCTGTCACACATGAACTCAGCTTTGCACATTCATTTCAGGAGTAAGTTCATGAAGATTCAGAATGATTCAAGCTCGCTTAGGACATAGTTCATGTCTCCAACCCTTGTGTTATTACATATGTTTGTGTTTTAGCAGTAGATCTGATAAAAACAATGATTAGCATAGTAATATGTAATGTGATATGATAGCATAGTAATGTTTCAGCCCCCTTTTTTTCAGTTGAATGGGTAACTCTGTCTCCCAGGTGTTCCAGGCACCAGTTGAAATGGCCACCCAGATTTGTGTGAGTTTTTGTGTGGAGACCTGCTGCACCGGCTGAAACAGCTGTGCTGGAGACTCGTGGCGCTTTTCTGCCCGCGAATCTCCTGGCCTGTGGGCAGTAAAAATTCATTTGGAAATGTGGTGATCACTTACCCTCTGTGTTTTGCTGGGAACTGCACTCTAGAGCTGTTCCTATTTGGCCATCTTGGATCATCTCTCGTCTCTGGATTTTTTAATGATGGCCATTCTAACGGATGTGAGATAGTATCTCAGTGAAATAAAGATTTTTAAAGCATTGTTTTCAATCATTGCAACTAAAAAAAAAACAAAAAACTGAAGCCAGATGGCCTATCAACTAAGTAACACTCAGTACATGAAATAAGAAAATCTGCAGCTATCATTGCCTATAAAAGATTATATACCTTGCCGGGCACATGGTAGATACACAATAAATACTTGTTGATTGATCTGTTGCAATATGTTTTGAAGAGTTCATGAAACCAGTTTAGTGTGAAATTAGAGTTTCATATGAAAGTACAACTAAGACCAAAGTGTCAAAATGGGGAGAATTGGCAGAAAGCTATTTTGTGAAGTTAGGAAAAGAACAAAGGATCATATGCAGTCCTATGACAGGTTAGATTATTACTGTGAACCCTGAAAATCTGAGACAGGTCTCAGTTAATTTAGAAAGTTTATTTTGCCAAGGTTGAGGACGTGCATGTGACAGCCTCAGAAGGTCCTGATGACATGTGTCCAAGGTGGTCAGAGCAGTTTGAGGGAGACATGAGACATCAATCAACATATGTAAGATGAACACTGGTTCTGTCCAGAAAAGATGGGACAACTCGAAGCAGAGAGGGAGCTTCCAGGTCATAGGTAGGTAAGAGACAAATGGTTGCATTCTTTTGGGTTTCTTTTTTGTCTGTCTGTTTTAGACAGGGTGTCACTCTTTCCCCCAGTCTGGAGTGCAGTGGCGCGATCTTGGCTCACCGAACCTCTGCCTCCCAGGTTCAAGTAATTCTCCTGTCTCAGACTCCCGAGTAGCTAGGATTATAGGTGCGCGCCATCACGCCTAATTTTTGTATTTTTAGTAGAGATGGGCCAATATTGGCCAATTTTAGTAGAGATGGGCTAGGCTGGTCATGAATTACTGTCCTCAAGTGATCCACCTGCCTTGTCCTCCCAAAGTGCTGGGATTACAGGTGTGAGCCATTGCACCCAGCCTTTTTAAGTTTCTGATTAGCCTTTCCAAAGGAGGCAATCAGATATGCATTTATCTCAGTAAGCAGAGGGGTGACTTTGAATAGAATGGGAGGCAGACTTGCCCTAAACAGTTCCCAGCTTGACTTTTCACTTTAGCTTAGTGATTTTGGGGCCCCAAGATTTATTTTCATTTTACAAAGGCTTTCCATGAGTATTCCTCTTGCTTCTTCTCATTTCCTCATGTGGCCTCCATTTCTCTAGTCCTTTCCTTGCCCTTCCCAACATGCATCAAGTCCTTCAAGGTCGTATTCGAAGGGAGTAGGAAGTCCAGCACCCTTTGTCAGTTAGCTGAAAAACAGGCTTCTTGTCTACTTAAAGAACATGGGAAATGGGAATCTGAGGACAGATATATTCACTTTGTTGCTAAAATGCTACAAGCAAGAGTCACTATAAGGTCTTCTAGTCCATATCAATCACAGAAATAAAGGTTGAACAAGATTATGAGTTGAAAAAGCAGAGGAAACCGCAGACATTGCATGGTTTCAGGCTTTAGCCCTATCACTCTCTTGAGCCTCCTGTCTAGGAGGGCCATTAGTGTCTCAGGATGTCATGTAATTGGACTCATACTGTATGCAGCCTTTACAGATTGGTTTATTTTACTTAGAAATATGAATCAAGGCTGGGAGCAGTAGTTCACGCCTGTAATCTGAGCACTTTGGGAGGCTGAGGTCAGGAGTTCGGGACAAGCCTGGCCAACGTGGTGAAATCCTGTCTCTACTAAAAATACAAAACTTAGCTGGGCATGGTCATGGGCGCCTGTAATCCCAGCTACTCAGGAGGCTGAGGCAGGAGAATCACTTGAACCTGGGAGGCTGGAGGTTACAGTGAGCTGAGATCGTGCCATTGCACTCCAGCCTGGGCAACAAGAGCGAATCTCTGTCTCCAAAAAACAAAACAAAAAAAGTAATATGAATCAAAGTTTTTCCATGTCTTTTTATGGCTTAATTCTTTTTAGTTTTGAGTAATATTCTATTGCCTAGATATAACAGTATATTTTCCATTCGCCTACTGAAGAATATCTCTGTTGCTTCCAAGTTTTGGCAATTATGAATAAAGCTGCTATAAACATTCATCTGCAGGTTTTATGTGGACATGAATTTTAAACTCCTTTGCATGAATACTAAGGAGCATAAATATTGGACTGTACAGAAAGAATATGTTTAATTTTGTAAGAAAATTCCAAATTGTCTTCCAAAATGATTGTACCATTTTGTGTTTCCACCAGCAACTAATGAGAGTGCCTGTTGCCCCACATCCTCACCAGCATTTGGTGTTGCCAGTGTTTCTTACAACATCCTTGTAAAAGCAACTAGCAAAGTTTTGCTGTGGATTTTTTATTTTTACAGAGTCTCACTCTGTCACCCAGGCTACACTACAGGTGCATGCCACCATGTCAGGCTTTTTTCTTTTTCTTTCTTTCTTTCTTTCTTTCTTTCTTTCTTTCTTTCTTTCTTTCTTTCTTTCTTCTTTTTTTCTTTCTTTCTTTTTTTTTTTTTTTTTAAATCAGAGTCTTGTTCTGTTGCCCAGGCTGGAGTGCAACGGTATGCTCTTGCTCACTGCAACCTCTGCCTCCCAGGTTCAAGTGATTCTCCTGCCTCAGCCTCCAGAGTAGCTGGGATTACAGGTATGCACCACCATGCCCAGCTAATTTTGTATTTTTAGGAGGGGGGATTTCACCATGTTGGCCAGGCTGGTCTTGAACACCTGACTTGACATGAACCACCTGCTTTGGCCTCCCAAAGTGCTGGGATTACAGGTGTGAGCCTATTTTTTTTTTCTTTTGGTAGAGACAGGGTCTTGCTTTGTTGCCCAGGCTGGTCTCAAATTCCTGGGCTCCAGTGATCTTCCTACCTCAGTCCCTCAAAGTTCTGGGATTATAGGCATGAGACACTGCACCTGGCTGCTGTTTTAACCTAAGAAGTGAAGAAATTCTCACCTAAGGAAATTCTAAAACCACTCACTAAGGAGTAGAATTAAAATGGGATAAGGCATCAAGCTTGATCAGTTAGTAATAAAGTTACAGGGCCCATGATCTGGTAGTGATACAGCAATTCCAGTTTATAGTAAAGATCAGAAAGAAGAGATGACCTTATAAAACTAACTATCAGTTTGTATAATAGGTTTACCAATTAATTAATAAAGTATACACTTTCCCTCCAGCCTCCAATGGACTGCCCAGCAGGTGGCAGTAGATTGCAACTGGGCCTTGAAATAGCCTGAGATTTTTATTTCTGGCCTTGTACTAATAAAGCATCTAAATGTCCTTTTCTTTTCCTTTTTCTTTTTGTTTGTTTAAAACAAAGTCTCCCTCTCTTGCCCAGGCTAGAGTGCAGTGGTGAGATCATAGTTCACTGCAGCTCAAGTAATCCTCCCAGCTCGGCCTCCTAAGTATCTGGGACTACAGGTGCTAATTTTTTTTTTTTTTTTTTTTTGAGAAATTGGGTCTCACTGTAAAGTTTCAACATGACTTTTGAAAGCTTCATTTCATTTTTTTTAAGATGGAAGTATTGGCTGGGCGCAGTGGCTCATGCCTGTAATCCCAGCACTTTGGGAGGCTGAGGTGGGTGGATCACTTGAGGCCTGGAGTTTGAGACCAGCTTGGCCAACATGGTGAAACCCTGTCTCTATAAAAAAAAAAAAAAAGCTGGAAGTCTTGCTCTGTTGCCCAGGCTGGAGTACAGTGGCATGATCTCAGTTTCCTGCAACCTCTACCACCTGGTTCAAGTGATTCTCCTGCCTCAGCCTCCTGAGTAGCTGGGACTACAGGCCTGCACCACCATGCCTGGCTTTTTTGTTTGTTTGTTTTGTTTTGTTTTGTATTTTTAGTAGAGACACAGTTTTGCCATGTTTGCTAGGCTAGTCTTGAACTCCTGACCTCAGGCGATCCGCCTGCCTTGGCCTCCAAAAGGGCTGAGATTACAGATGTGGGCCACCGTGCCTGGCCGAAAGCCTCATTTCTTAAAAAAAATTAACAATGAACTTCATTAAAACAGCCAAATTTTGAAATTCATTATCTTGTTCACCCTTTATTTCTGTCATGGTTATGAACCAGAATTTTAGAGTGTCAAATAATCAGTGAACACCAAGTTCTACATGCTCAAGCTAATCATTAGAGACCATTATTTAACCGAAATTTTGTAACTTCTTTCTTTATAATGTGTCTTCTCATTCCTTTCTTTTCCATTTCTACTGTCAAAAATCCACATCCAAACTTTTAACCCCTTCCTGTGAATTATCTTAATAACTTTCCTAATGACCTCTTTGCTTCTAGTCTCTTATTTCAATTAATTATAACCACCATGGGAAGAGCAATCTTTCTACAAATCTTTTCTTTAATTTTATTCTTCTTTCAAAATGGTCAATGCTCAGTTTCCTTTAAAAAAAATTACATTAAATAATTTATTTATTTTGAGATGGAGTCTCTCTGTTGCCCAGGCTGGAGTGCAGTGGCACAATCTTGGCTCACTGCAATCTCTGCCTCCCAGGTTCAAGCTGCCTCAGCTTCCCAAGCAGCTGGGACTACAGGTGCATGCCACCATACCTGGCTAATTTTTGTATTTTTAGTAGAGATGGGGTTTTGCCATGTTGGCCAGGCTGGTCTCGAACTCTTGACCTCAGGTGATCCACCTGCCTTGGCCTCCCAAAGTGTTAGGATTACAGGCATGAGCCACCGTGCCTGGCCTTTTTTTTCTTTTCTTTTGAATTTTTGTTTTTGAGACAAAGTCTCACTGTGTCACCCAGGCTGGAGTGCAGTGGCATGATCTTGGCTCACTGCAACCTCTGTCTCCCAGGTTCAAGTGATTTTGCCACTTCAGCCTCCTGAGTAGCTGGGACTGCAGGTGCGTACCACCATGCCAAGCCATTTTTGTATTATTTGGTAGAGACCAGGTTTCACCATGTTGGCCAGGCTGGTCTTGAACTCCTGACCTCAAGTGATCTGCCCATCTCAGCCTCCCAAAGTGATGAGATTACAGGTTTGAGCCACTGCACCTGGCCAGTGCCAGTTTCAATTCCTTAGTTCATTCCAAGGTTCCAAGACAAATTTTACAGTGGAATTCAAGGCTCTCCTCCCTCTGACCTCAACTGACCTCTTCCATTTTGTCTTTAGCACCTTCATTTAAACTCATCTGCTCACTGAACATACTAGTCTTTCTGCCTTGGCTCAAACTGTTATACTCTTGAACGTGTTGAGCTCTCTCTCCTCTTCTCTGACCATCTTAATTCTTATGTACCCTTCAGAAACTATTTAGTTCAAATTCCTTTCCAGGCTGCAAAGATGGCTCATGCATATAATCCCAGCACTTTGGGAGGCTGAGGCGGGTGGATTGCTTGAATTCAGTAGTATGAGACCAGCCTAGGCAACATGGTGAGACCCCATCTCTATAAAAAATACAAAAATTAGCCAGGTGTGTGGCTGTACCAGTAGTCCCAGCTATTTGGAAGGCTGATGTGGGAGGATCACTGGAAACTGGGAGATCAAGGCTGCAGTAAGCCAGGATCACACCACTGCTCTCCAGCCTAGGAAACAGAGGGAGACCCTGTCTCAAAAAACAACCAACCAAGGAACCACAAAAAACACCCCCCCACACAAAAAAACAACAAATTCCATTTCCATAAGGAGTCACTGCCATCCCAATTCTCATTTATTTACTCATTCAACAAATACATAAAGAGAGAGCCTATCATATCTAGCTACTATTAGGCAAGGGAATACAACCATGAAAATAATATAGTCTCTTCTTTCAAAAGGTTTGCAGTTTCTGGAGGAAAGGTTAATTATAATACAAAAATAAGTGACAGGATAAAATATATAGTCATAGCATACAAGAACCCCTATCTTGTATTGGATGTGGTGAACAGGAAAGTTTTTCCAAGTCTTGAAAGATGAATAGAGAGTTAGCTGGCAAAGAGGAGACAAGGGCATTTCAAAGAGAGGAAAAAAACATGATTAAAAGCATAGAAGCATAAGAAAGCACTTCGAATCTGAAGGCCAAAATTAAAGCAAAATAAAACACTCAAGGATTCTAAACACGTAAGAAGTTTCTTTCTTTTTTTTTTTTTGAAAGAAAGATAAAAGAAGAAAGAAAGATAGAGTGAAAGAAAGAAAAAAAAGAATGTAAGAGAGAAAGAAAGAGGAAGAGAAAGAGGGAGAGAGAACGAGATTCTTGTTCTATTGCCCAGGCTAGAATGTAGTCTAAAAATGGGTATTAAAAACCTCTTTTATGCCAATAATTGTACTTAACAA
>CAUYLG010035664.1:0-156806 GCA_963573385.1 Cacajao melanocephalus
GGAAGAAAAGCTAGATATAGGTGAAGGGGAGGAAAGCAGCAAATCACACTGCCACGTGTGTACCTATGCAACAATCTTGCATGTTCTTCACATGTACCCCAAAACCTAAAATACAATAAAAAAAAAAATTAAAAAAAAAAAAATCTCTTCTTCATGCCCAACAGCACCAAGAGTTACCTGTTTGCCCTGCATTAAAACTATAATGGGTACTACCAAGTTGTTCACCCTTTTACTTTTAAAACTTACTGCAGCTTTCAAAAGCTTTTTACTGCCAGCTCTTTGATAGAATATTTCAACATGATCAGAAAGACTACTTGCTTTGTGATAAAGTTCAGGCCTTGTCTTTTGAGAAGTATACCCAGCAGGATGGTAAAGCCAGAAAACTGCAGTTGTTCGGATTTAATGGGTGAGTTTGTTTTTCTGTTGAGCAGTTGTTATATAAAGCCACTCTATTAAGCCAAGAACACTGAAGGAACTGGTTTATCTTTGACTTTTGAATTTTGGAGAAGTTCCAATTTCCTACAACTTTTATTATTTCCATGTTGCTGGTTTGTAGGAAGTCATGTTTCACTATCACTCAAGATATTAGCATCTATATATTATGAACATGAACCTGACTCCCGCAAACATCTTTCAAAGGATGCTAGCATACCTAATATGAAGTTGAACTAGCTACCTCTTATATTGTTTTTCCCAATAAACACATAGAAAAGTGGATATCCATGCATTTTCCAATACTGCCTAGTGAATTTCAGGGTGTTCTTTATATAATCTATCAGCAGTAAAACGTCCTAAAACATGTAGTAATTGCTTAGGTCAAATAATGCAATATGTCTTTGATGTGCTGAAATAGCCAGTGAAGAGTACTAACTTTTTAGTGATGCCTCGGTGGAAATGCACTTCCACAGATTTCTGTGGAGGCCATATCTGAATGGGGTCACCTGAGGGGAGACAGAGTCACATACCATGTATGTTGAGAAAATCTTGATGGTGTTAGTTTTCTGCTACTAGTGCAACATGAACTTCTTTTTTCAATAGACCCTTATTAGAAAAAATCTCAGGCTTACATTTTCCTGTAGGGAGATCTAGCACTGGATTGGATCAATCTGTTTTCAATGATTAAAAGAATAGCTTTCCGTCATGCTTATGGTGACTAGGAAATTACATTTGACTATGAGAGTTGCTTTTTTAAAAAATATTCTATGAAATCAGCTGGCTCTCAGTACTTTGGAACAGTGACTGGATATTTGCCAGTGATCTGATGACATACTGGACTCAGAACATTTTGATACTCCTTTGTTTGTTTGGGATTTCATCTTCAAACTCCATCAATCAACATGTAAAGAAAAAAATGGAAATTTACCTTCTCAGTAGATTACTATAAACTGGCTTGTACTAGTGTCTATTAGAATTTTCTAAATGGTATCCTATAATCATCTCTCAAGAGGTGCTTAAGTTAATGGTATGCTTGAACCAGCTCATGTTGTCTTGCAAAGCCAATTGGATGCATCTCTTCATGACTGAGAATTCACCTACTTCAGGTTGGCAACTTGCAATCACCAACGGATAGAGTATTAACGTAATAGAAATTGGCAAATGCTACAAATCAGGGTGCCACTTTCATCCACAGTGCTGGTTGTTAAATACCTACTGGTACATCACTGATTATATCACTTGTTTATAAGAAAAAAATATTTGGAGAGGATCTAATGCGTGCCAATGTGATTCATGTCATATGACCTTGGTAATCTGTAGTCTTAATTTTGATCCCTCTAGACACTAAGGCAAGTATTCAAGTACAAGTAATTTTTGGGAAGATTTAGAGAACAGTGGTTCGGGACTAGGGAGCTGAAGCTGGGAACAGAAATCAACCAATACAATATTTATTCTTAAGTCAGCTACCAAGGTGGGCAACTCCTAAAACTAATCATTGAAGTCAACATGGTCACAGGATTCAAGAGAAACATATTAAAATTAATTGCATTGATATACTAGCAATAAACATGTAAACATGGAAAATAAAAATGTAATATCACTTACAATTGCTTAAAAAATAAAATTCTTGGGCGTACCTCTTAAAATCATGTACAGTACTTATAAACTACAAGTTCACAATGCTGATGAAAGAAATCAAAGAAAATCTGAATGGAGATGCATATTACGTTCATACATTGAATCAACACAGGAAAGGTGTCAGTTATCCCCCAAATTACATACAGTTTCAATGCAATTCCTGTCAAAATCCCAGCAATTTCTTTAGTAGATACGGATAAAACTACTCTAAAATTTATGTGGAGAGGCAGAGAAACTGAGAGGGATTCGTCCTCTTGATTCTAGGAATTTTTACAGAGCTACAGTAATCAAGCCTGTGTAGCACTGACAAGAGGAATAGACACACCAGTCAATGCAACAGAATAGAGAATCCAGAAATAGATCCATACAAGTATGCCCAATTGATATTTTGACACATTTTCAAAAACAGTTCAACGGAGGAAAAATAGCCTTTTCAATAACTGTCAAGTGGTGTTGAAGAAATTGGATATCCAGAGAGAGAAAGAGACAGAGAGAGAGAGAAGAAAAAGAAGAAGGAGGAGGAGGAGAAAGAAGAAGAAGGAGGTGAAAGAAGAAAAAGAAGAAAGTATAAAAGCATACCTGGATACAGCATGATCAAATTGCTCAAACTCAGTAATAATGAGAAAAATTTAAAAGTTGCAAGAAAAAAAAAGACATCTATATAGATAAACAAAGATATTATTCTCAGAAAAAAATGCAAGAGAGAAGATAATGGAGCAACAGCTTGAAAATATTGAAACCTTCCCCATTTCCCCCCCTAAGCCTGTTAACCCAGAGTTCCAAATGCCCAGAAAAAAAAAAAACATATTTTAAAAACAAATATGAAATAATGAATTTTTTCAGATAATAACAGCCAAAAGAATTCATTTCCAAAGATCCATGTTACAAGACATCTTCATGGAAGTCCTTTAAATAAAAGAAAAATGAGAACAGGTAGAAATATAGACCCACAAAGAAATGAAGAACTCTGGAAATGGTAACTATGTGGGTAAATATAAGGGAATTGTTTTTCTTATTATTTAAATTTTATTAAAAAATAATCTACTATTTAAACAAAAATGATAACAATGTAGTGTGGGGTTTACAACATTAAGTAAAAATGTAACAATCAATATTTGGGAGAAAAGAAATGATGTATTGTTAAGATTGTTAAACTCTATACTGAGTATATTATCAGTTGATGGTAGAACATGTTAAGTTAAAGATGTGTGTTACAAACCCACAAGCGACCACTGAGCAAATGGAACAATGAAAAAAGGAAAAAATTAGACAAATGCAAAATAAATAGCAAGGTGACAGACTTAAACCTCAGCATAGCAGTAATTATATTGAATGCAAATGATTCAAGCACTCCTACTAAAAAGCAGAAAGTACCATATTGGAAAATAATAAACACCCAACTATATATTGTGTAAAACAAAATGTAATTTAATGAAATAAATATGTAATTTAATGAAATGTAATTTAATGAAATAATAAACAAGTTAAAACTAAAAGAATGAATATATATATATGTGTGTGTACACATATATATATGTGTGTGTGTGTAATATATATATACATTCTTTTAGTTTATATATATATACTGTGCTCATCCTAAGCAAAGAAAGCTGAAGAGATTATGTGAATATCAGACAAAGGCAGTTTTAGAGTAAAAAAATTACAGATCCAAAGAAGATCATTTCATAATGATAAAGCAGTCAATATATCAAGACGATGTAACAATCCTAATTGTTTGTGCATCTAATAAAAGAATTTGAAAATACATGAGCAAAAACTCATAGAACAGTAGGAAAAAATGAGCAAATCCACAATTATAGTCAAATATGTCACTATATCTCTCTCAACAAATGGTAGAACAAAATAGACAGTAAGTTAGTAAGAATATGGAAGTTTGAACAACACAGCCACCCAACTTGACTTAATTTACAGTCTACGAACCAACAATAGGAGAATATCCATTACTATCAAGTGCACAGAGAACATTTGCTAAGATAGATAATATTCTGGGCATTAAAATCAGTCTCAATACATGCAAATTGATTCATAGCATACAAAATACATTCTCTGTGAACTTGGAAGAAAAATAAAAATCATTAACATGAAAAAACTCTGAAAAATCCATAATTATTTGGTAATAACTTCTAATAATCCATTGGTTAAAAAAGAAATCAAAATATAAATTAAGAAATATTTTAGACTGAATCAAAATGAAAACAAAACATTTCAGAATGTGTGAGATGCCCTAAAATCAGCACGTAGAGGTAATTTTACAGTACTCAAATCCTATTTAATAAAACAAGTAGGATCCTAAGTCAATTACCTTAACTACCCTCTAAGAAACAAAGAATAGATTGACATAAGCAAAAGAAAGGAAATAACAAAAATCATACTAGAAATCAGTGGAATAAAGGACAAAAATAACAGAGAAAAATAAATTATACCAAAGGCAGATTTTTTTTGAGAAGATTCATAGAGTGAATAAACCTCTTGGCAGACAGACCAGGAAAAAAAAAAGTGCGAAGATACAAACTGTAAGAGTCGCAAATTAGAGAGGTGACATTATTGCAGATTTTACAGATCTTAAAATGATAACAAGGAAATATAATGAACCACCATATACTAATAAATTCAACAAAAATTAAATGCACAAATAATTTAAAAGAAACAAATGACTAAAGCTCACGTAAGAAAAAATATGTAAGTGAAATAGCCCTATATCTTTTAAAGAAATTGAATTTGTAGTTAAAAACTTTCCCACAAAGAAAATTTCAGGCTTAACTGGCTTCACTGCTGAAGTGTAGTAAACACATAAGGGAGAAATGTTATCAATTTTTATATAAATACATTCAGAAAACTGGTGAGCAGGGAATATTTCCCAACTCATTATATGAAGTAGCAGTACTAATACAAAAGTCAGACAGAAATATTTTAAGAGAGAAAACTATAAACCAGTATCCCTCAGAAACACATGTGCAAACATTCTAAACAAAATTTTAGCAAAGAAAATCATTTGATTAAAAAAAAGGTTATCACGGATAATTAGGTTGTATCCATTGATTGCAGGGTTTATGTAACATTAAAAAATTAGCCAATGTGATGCATAATATTAACAGACCTAAAAAGAACCCCATGACCTTGTCGATAAATGCAGAAAGATGACTTGATAAAACCTAGTATCCATTCTTGAGATTATCAGCAAACTAGCAACATAAAGGAAGTTACTTAACATGATAAACAACATCTACAATAAACCCACAACTAACATCATAGTTAATGGTGCAATACTAAGATCAGGAGCAAGACAAGGCTGTTCACTCTCACCACTTCTATTTAACCTTGTATTGGGGATGTCATCTACTGAACACAGCAAGAAAAATAAATTAAAATTATTCCAACTGGACAGGAAGAAGTAAAATTGTTTCCATTCAAAGACAACTAGACTATATCTTGAAAATCCAAAGGAATCTTCAAAAAAAGCTCCTAGAACTAACAATTGAGTTAAACAGGATTTCTGAGTATAAGATCAATACACAAAAATCAATTATTGTTCTATATATTAGCAATGAATATTTATAAATTAAAATAATGCCGCTTATAATAGCAACAAAAATGTAAAATACTTAAGGATAAGCCTGAAAAAAAGATGTGGCAGTCCTAGTGATTGAAAACTACAATTTGAACTGCAAGATATTACTGAGAGAAATTAAAGAAGATGTAAATAAATAGAAAGATATCTCATGCTCATGGATCTAAAGATTCAGTATTGTTAAGATGGCAATTCTCTCCAATTTGATGAATAGACTCAAAGCAATCTCAATCAAAACCAGAGTTGGCAACTTTTTGTAGAAATTGACAAGACTCTAAAGTTCAAATAAAATGCAAAGGACCTGAAATACCCAAAATAACTAAAAAGAAAAGGAAACTTAGAGGACTAACTCTACTGCATTTTAATGCTTATAAAGCTATAATAATTAAGACAGTGTCATGTTTATGTTAAGATAGATAAAAATAACAATAGATCAGAATAGAAATTCCATAAATAGACCTCCACATACTGACCATTGATTTTAGGAACAGGTGCAAAGGAAAATCAGTGGAGAAAAAATAGTCGTTTAAACATGTAGTGCTGGATAAATCGAATAAACAAAAAATAAACTTTGATCCATATCTCTTCGCATCTATACAGATTAACTCAAAATGAATCATAGATTTCAATATTAAACTGAAAACTTTAAATCATCTTGAAGAAAGCAAAGGAAAAAAACCTTTATGACCTTTGGTTAGGCAGAGTTCTTAGATAAGATGCCTAAAGCCTAGTTCATACAAGAAAACATTCACAAATTGGACCTCATGAAAATTAAAAATTATTTTCAGAAAGGAGTGTTAAAAGAATGAAAAATAATGAACCTCAGACTGTGAGAAATACTTACATATATTGGTAAAGGATTTGCATCTAGAATAAGTAAATAATCCTCAAATCCAAATAACAATTAAAAAACCCAAATCAATAAAAATTGGCAAATTACCTGAACACCAAAGAAGATATGCTGAGGACGAATAAGCACGTGAAAGGATACTCAACATCAATCAATAGTAAATGCAAATTAAAACTACAATGAAATACCACTGCACATCTATTAACAACTGCTAAAATTAAAAAGCCTAATAATATCAAGTGTTGGTGAGGATGTGGAAAATTGGAATTGTCATACATTACTGGTGGAAGTATAAAATGGCACAATGGCAATTTCTTAAAATTGTATACATATACTTGCCATATGATCTACTGACTGTACTGCTGTTTATATCCACAAAATGAAAGCCTATATACATACAAAATATTATACATAAATGTTCACATTTATAAAAATCAAAAGCTGGAAAGAATAAGTCAATAGGTTGATAGATACAAAAAAAATGTAGTTTTTCAACTGGTGAATGGATAAGCAAATTGTAATACGTCCCTACAACAGAATAAACTCAGCGATAAAGAAGAGAGAATTTTATATAACATGGGTGCATCTCAAAATAATTATCAATGAAAGAAGTCAGAAAGCAAAAGTACATTCTATATTATTTCATTTAAATAAGAGTCTAGAAAATGTAAATTAATCTATACTGGCTATTGCCTGAGGATGGCAGGGGAGAAGAGGTAAGGAATAGAGAGGAATTAAAAAGGATCATGAGAAAGCTTATGGGAGTTGGGATATATTCACTATCCTAATGGTGATAATTATTTCATGGGTATGTACATATGTCTAGGGTTGTCAAATTGTACTTTATGTAAAGATTTTATGTCATTTATGTCAACAATAAATCTGTTACAAAATGACAAAACAAAACAACAAGAATAGTATCTAATGCTTAAGGTTATTTTGAACACAGAATGAGTAAATATGTATAATAACACATTTCCTGTCCCATAATAAGAATTTATTAAGGTCTAGTTATTGCTACTACTGCGAACCTTTCTTTATGTATTCATAGTCTCTTCGGGTTGTGGAATACTGTATTTAACCCTCTGTTTCATGAAGGTTTGAAGATTATGTTGTAAGTTTCTGCAGTAATGAAAGAAATGGACTTCTGGAACCACTTCAAAATTGAAGATAGGTAAAGGAAAATGTAACAAAAATTCATAAGATAATGTCCCAAGTCTGGTTTTGGCTCCTTACTCAAGAAAACTTGCTGCATTTTGTGTCTTCCGTCGTTAAGCATTTTAATGGGTATAAAACCTCCCAAATTCTTTGAGTACAATACCTGATTTAAACGGGCAACTGTCAAATAAGTTGTCTTAGGTTGGGTTTCCTTAGCAACTGAAGTGGAGACATGGATTTTAGTCCAAATACTTTATTTTAGTGATATTAGGAACACTGCTAGTTATTAGAAGTGATCTCAGGAAACACTAGTAGTGGAATAGGAAAATAAGGAATGAAAGTCAGGCAATAAAGGCTACATTACAAAGCAGTTCCTACTGTGGGCAACTGCTGCTTAAATATGTGTAGGTGGGTGGGGAGACTCTGGGAGATAATGTAGAATATACATTGAGGTTATGCCAACAGAAATGCAGGGAGCTGGTGTATCTATCTTCCAACTTCTACTCCAACGTTGGTTGAAGCTTGGATACAGAACATTATCCTTCCGGCAGCATTTCTGGTTTGCCCTAAACATGAGTCAGAATTCAAGCTCACAGGCAGAGAGCAGCAGGTGTTTGCAATAAGCAGCCTTCCTAGTGCAGGGATGAGTCTCAAGGGGGTAAGAGCAGGATATCAATAGCCTCAGATTCACAAATCATCCATGAGTGCAGTATTTTTTCAATTGCCTTTGCCAGTTAAATTATCTTCAGAGTCTATTTAAGCTGACCGGTCTTTCACAGCTGCTAGTGAATGGATTGCTTCACCACATTTGGGTGTATGACTTCAATTTGTTAGCAATGCAGTTGGGAAATGCTGTGGGATTTTAAGATGCAGTGCAGCTGTCTCATGCTTGTTATTAATGAAGAGCTTATTATTAATGTTATGAGTTTACGGATTATCATTGTGCAGGCTTTCTTCCTAAAAAAGCCAAATCACTGACATACTATGCAATTTGTTAGTTGTATTTTATCTTTTGTTAAAAAAGAAATATTTGTGGGTATTTATTACAACGACAGAGATAATTCATTTTTCACTTTTTGTCTTGGCTTCAGAGCACAATGATGTTGACATTTTCCATTTCAATTTTCTGAGATTGCATGTTGTTACACTGAAAACTCAGCTATAGAAAGATGTGTTAGACCAAGAATGATGATCTTCTAAATGACATACTTTTCCTTTCCCATCAATTTTAATTGATAATATAATTTTTCTTATCACAAAAGAGAAGCCAGCATGAGTGATAGTTGATCACAGAGACATGAAATTTCATCATTATTAAGAGGCTATTAGGGGAAATTTTCAGAGTCAACCAAAAATTGTGTTAAGATGTTTACAGCATGGGAGATGTGCGGGTCTGACTTGACCATCATTAGTAGGAAATTACAAGGGTCTCAAACATCTAACAGGGCATAAATCCAGTTGATTTCAATTTCTTCCTATGTCAACATTCTGAATCCTATAATAGCTACAAAATGTTCTGCTGGGAGGTGGCCTGTATTAGCTTTGTTTGCTGAACAACAAATTACCCAAAATTTACAAAACAATAAATTATTTATGATCTCACAGATTCTTAGGGTCAGGAATTTGGGTGTGGCTTCACTGGGTCTTCAGTCTTAAAGACAAACGCTGCAGCCAGCTCAAGCCTCCACTAGGGGCAAATTCACTCTCATGTTTGTTGGCAGTATTCATGTCCTCATTCGCTAGTAGACTGAGTCCTCCTTGAGTTCCTTTTCATGGGGGCCTTCTATTGCTCAGTTTACAACATAGCAGTTGGCTTGCATTCATTTTGACCGAAAGAGAGAGAGCCAGAGAGAACAGGCAAGATGGAAATCGGTCTTTTACAACCTAATCTTGGAAGTGACATGTCATCACTTCTGCCATATCCTGTTTGTCACAAGCAAAACATTAAGTCCAGCCTACATTTCAGAAAGGGGGATGACATGAACAGAGGAAAGCCCAGAGGTGGGGAGCACTGGGAGACATTTTAGAGGCTACCATGAGATCTAAAGCTTACCCAGAGACAAAAACATCTCTCCTCCCAGGCCACACCAGAAACTGAAATTCTCATACACTTTTGAGTAAGGAGATTTTTGTCTCTTGACTTTCCTCAGCATTTCCTCCTGTATTTTACAGGAAAGTTATCTTCAAGAGCAGCCACGATAATCTGTGCTTATGGGTTATCTTCAGATTTATTATACATGTGGCAGAGCCTATTTAATTTTTCCATAGGGGTTGAGAAATAGAGAAGAATATTTTGTATTTCTGGAGTGTCCAAAATACCAAAAGGCACTGCTACAGAGAAAAGGTCAGCCCAAGGACACTGAACATCTTTGGGAGAAGAGAAAAGTCTAAAGAAAAGTTAAGGTAAAGAAGACAGATTTTTGTCTAGAGAAGCCCTATCTTCAAGGTTTCCAGGACCATTGGTTCATTGAAATTACATGTTGACCACAGCTTTCTGCTAAAAAGTTTTCTTTTGATTTCCCTTGATGTAGATAAGATAGAGTCAAACTAATCAGCTATTCAAGGACCTCTAAAAGCTCTCTCTATACTACCTTTTCAGCCTATTCTCTAATGACATGTCCTTTTTCTTTTCAGTAAAACCGATGAAATTCTGCTAATCGAGAATGCCATGCTGTTTGTATCCAGTCATTTGTAAACTTACAACTGGAGTCAGAGTTTAGACCAAGCTGTCCACATCACAAAGACCTGGTCCCTCAAGTTGGCATGGTTTTTATGGTTTATTTATTAATATTAAAATTAGCTCTGTACTATCTTGAAGCCACTCATTTATTAGGCCCTTTGACTATTGACATCTTTTCTTTTTGATTGTTGATGTCTCGTTTCCTCCAATTGATTTCAAATTATTTTAGGAAAAAGGACTTGCCATGAACTTTTTCTGTAGTTTCAAATTTTGCATAGTGATCATCTCTGATGTGAAGTTTAGAAATAAATAAGTTAGGCCAGGCGCGGTGGCTCACACCTGTAATCCCAGCACTTTGGGAGGCTGAGGAAGGTTGATCACCATGTCAGGACTTTGA
This sequence comes from Cacajao melanocephalus, assembly GCA_963573385.1. Taxonomy (NCBI): domain Eukaryota; kingdom Metazoa; phylum Chordata; class Mammalia; order Primates; family Pitheciidae; genus Cacajao; species Cacajao melanocephalus. Next base: position 10,748 of record CAUYLG010035664.1, read on the forward strand.
GACCAGCCTGACCAACATGGTGAAACCCCGTCTCTATTAAAAATAGAAAACTTAACTAGGCATGGTGGCCCATGCCTGTAATCCCAGCTTCTTGGGAGGCTGAGGCAGGAGACTCTCTTGAACCCGGGAGTTGGAGGTTGCAGTGAGCCAACCTTGCCCCACTGCACTCCAGCCTGGACAACAGAGTGAGACTCTGTCTCAAAAAAGAAGAAAAGAAACAAATAAGTTAAAACAAAAACAAAAACAAATACCTTCCATAGACTTGGTGAAGATAAAATGGATCAGACAATATAAGAGAATGTCAACTTTTTTTTAAGTTTGACATCCTGCAGTTCAGCTACGTCATATTCGTTGGCTGAGTGGTGCTCTCTGGCCGACCACACCTTGGAGACATAACGGCAATGAGAGCAGGGACTTGGTCTGTTTTGCTAATTGCTCTCTCCCAAGGCTTAGAATAGTGTGATTGGTGCATAATAAATATGCAATAAACACAATTAAATAGATGAAAAGCATAATTGATTATTGCCAATAATAGTTAAATTTCTAATATTTGTAAGTGGTATAATTTTTAAAAACTAAATGGGAGAAATTAGTCAAGAATATATGTGTATCTATGAGAATTTCATATGTAAATGAGGTGGCATCTCCTATCAGCAAGGGAATAAAGTCACTAAATAATATTGGGCAACAGATTTTGCATCTTGAAAAAATTAAGTTCAAACCCTACCTTGCACCCACAGCTTACAAAAAACAATTCCAGATGGATTAAAATCAACATATATAAACCAAACCTTAACAAAAATGAGAGTATGTTTGCAACTTTGAAAAGGTCTGACAATCCTATAAAGTTTGACAAATTTAAATCATATCATAATTTCAAGGTTTTATAGTATTAAACGTGATTATTAAAAGACAAGCCAAAAATAGGGAAATCATTTATAACACAAATTAAATATTCAAGATATATAAATAATTTCTTCAATTTGATAAGAAAATACATTCACCAAATATAGCTAAAAGATAGACAAAAATAATACTATTACACTCATTGACATAATAATTGCATTTTATTTGAATTTCATAAATTAGAAATTCAGGGTAAGAAATGCAACTGACCAATAACTATATGAAAAACATGCTCAACTGCCCTTGTTACCCAGGGAACTGAAAATTTGAACAAATTTGATGCGATAATTTGCATCAGCTTGGCAAAAATTTAAAACTTTGTCAGTCTCAAGTGTTGGCAAGGATGAGAGATACATTAACTTTCATGCATGACTGCTGGGAATAATTTAGCACAGCTATTTTGAAGGAGAATTTCGCAGAATTTCTTTAAAATTAGAATTAAAATATGTATTTCCTTTGACTGAACAATTCTACTTCTGGTTATGCTAGAAAAACCTGACACACGTGCAAAGAGGCACAAAAAGGGAATATTTGAATAAAATCTGTTAAATATCCTCTGTAGAATACCTATCCAGCAATTAAAAACAAATTGGTAGTTCTCTATGCTCTGACAAGGAAAAATGTCTAAAATCTTTCTAAGTGACCTACGCAGTGATACAACCCATGAAATAATTCATATATCAAAAATTCCTGTATATTTATATTTTGATAAGCTCTTCGTTTGAATGTTATAGATTAGAAATTCATAGAGAGGAAATGTAAATAGCCAAACTATATGGAAAAACCATTTAATGTTTTACATATATTTTATAAGTATATGAATGTATACACACACATCCATACACAGTCACGTACGATGTATATGCACAGTAAAAGGAATAAAAAGATACAGTATGAAGGGCCTGGGATTGGTGATCATTCAAAAGCTCTTTAGTTTTATTTGCTATTTTAGGAATGGAATTTGGCAATTGAATATACATATGAATTCATGTAATAAAAATAAATAAAATAAAACTTATCTAAAAGCCACTGGGAGAATATAAATGAATAATTAACTGAAGTACTAGTTCTACCTAACAAATTGAAAAATTCCTATTGCTCATTTTCGTCCTACACATTCCCATGGGTGATCTAACAGGCATTTCCAGAAAGCAGGAAAGATATGGATGCTCATGACATCAGAACGTTTGCTCCCAGAATTTAAGGTTCTTGATAAGTGAGTTCAGGACTCTAACTTTAGTCCGTGATTTCCTGGGGAGAGGCAGACACAGGAAGGCAGCCACTTGACTTTTCTGAGAGTCAGGGGGAGTTCATGACCAATGTCCTCCACCAGAAAACATCTTGACCAGTAATTAACTAGAAAATTGACCATTTTCAGAAATAGACAGGGAATGCTGTCCTTTCAATTGAATATTTATTTTTAAAAACTTTTTATAATAAACAAGTGTCCTTCTCATCAATGACAAAAATTCATTCTGTATAATGACTCGATGCCCAATATTCCTGTTATTTACTAGAATAAACATATAAAACAAGTGTGTACAGAGTAAATGATTAGCTTTCTTTACATCCTGGGGAACGACCATATTCAATTTAGAGACACCTACATGAAATACTAAACCTTGTGTCCACATCGCTTCCAAAAATGTAGACCAGACCTCCTGTTTAGCATCCTAAAGGTTATTGCTTTTCCTGACCATATTAGGTTGCCCATGGTTGGCTCACTTTAAGCATTATACAATCTCTTTTTGTCAAGTATATTGCTAATTATTGGGAACTGATTTATACCCATCACAAACTCCTTAAGTGAGTAAAATCAATTCCTTAAATGTTGAAATATGGTTCTCTTTTATGGCTTGCATTCTTTTGTAATGTCTCATGCTTTCTAAAAGTGTTAGGCATATGCTTTTAAATACACTGTTCTGCTTCAGGCCTTTAAAATAATGATAATAGATTCTTTCCATATTTCAAGGGTCACTCAACTGAGTGGGAAGAAAAGTTATTTTCTTCTAATATTGTCAAAGAATTAAGCCCCTTTCTGTCTCTGGAATCTAGATAGAAAATTCATTCCTTTGTCTCGCTGTCTCCCTCTCCCTCTCTCCCTTTCTCTCTCTCTCTCTCTCTCTCTCTCTCTCGCCACCCCATTCTTTTACTCTGCTTCCGTCTCTTTTACTTTAGGTCTGAGTATAAATCTCAGAAATTGTTATCAACCTATATTTCAAATTATTGCAAATTAAATAATATGCTAACCATCCATTGTTTCTATAGGTATCAAGCCTGGCTCAAAGTAAAATCATTAATGGCAAAAAATGTGGGATAGATTATTTAATAATATTTCTAGTGCTGAATGTAGACATCAATTGAAAGAATATGGAGAATTTCCAAAGACATAATTTAAACAAGGTACTAATGAGGATGTTGAGTAGTGAAACAGGTATCACTGCTCAACATGCAACTATGCCTTTTCTCTAAAAGGCCTCTTCTAGTGATGTGCATAAAATTTACCAAAGTAGAGGATGTAAAACTTACAATTCAGGATAAAGAAAATATGTTTCAGCAAAAGGCCTGCTGGCCATTTATAACTTTGGCAAAATCACAGTCATCTGAGTTATATCAAAAGAAAAAGCCAGGAGCTGACTCACCTTAGTTATCTTTTCCAAGCACGCAATAGCCCTGCTTGTGATAAATTCTGTCCTGGAACTTTTATTTAAAGCATCTCTGAAGCCTTAAAAACTGTTTTAGCGTAGTGAATTGCACACAACCTATCCATGTTCTCTGAGTTCTGATGATAAACAATGTGTGTTTACATTTGTGTAAAATTACAAAAAATATACTGAAGCCGAAATGCTCATTTTTTCCTATAGCTGTTCCTGCCTTAAAAACAGACAGGTGCTCAAGAAATAAAACCATTCATGTTTGTCTTCATTTTCTTCTGATATAACTCAGCACCTGGCACTGTACCTGGCACAAGATGGGTACTGATCAAAGGGCTGTTCGTGAATGAATTAAGGCTGAATTTGTATTATTCATGTATATTCTCATATATGGACATTTATGTTATTAATTGTCATATGTGTATTTGTAGTGAATGAAGTATGGACTGAGATTTATGTGTGGAAATGTGGGACCACATCTGCAATGGAACTAACTTGGGATCCTGAATGAAGCCTTTCAATCCTCTGAACATTATACACTTAATCTCAAAGAGCCTGTCACCTGGTTTTCTCTGCCTATCCAATGACTGGGATGATAAAAATGGTTTTTTAAAAGTGTGTTTTAAATAGTTATCATTTAGGCAAATTTGTAATGCTCAAAGGAAGGTGCTGTGAGAAGGTAACTGGTTGTCAGAGCTAGTCTCAGATAGAGGAGGCGGGTTAATTTATACAAGGTACTCTGGATCTCTTGGGAAGAAGGCATCCAAATGCTTCCTGTTAAATGAGAGATTCATAAGGCTAAACCATAGCGACAGCCACAAAGACCCAGTAGCAGCAGAGGGCTGCAGATAACTTGAAATAAAGTTATAAGTCTGGAGATAAATTGGTCCAAAAATCAGCTCAAATATGTGAGTTTAGCAGAGCAATCCATGGAGGAGTCTAGTGTTTCTGAAGTAAGAATTATTTAAGTCATAAAACTAGGTCTGCCTGAAGCCAGATAATTTTACTGTGTATGAACTGAAAGGCCTGGGCACTGAGAATTCTAATAGCCAGGTTTTATGTCTCTTCTCATTTATTCTAACAAGCCAAGACTGTTTTCAGCTATCATTTTGACGGTAGCAGGTGTCTCTCCTTACCAGGTGTCTAGCCAACAATGATCCTTTCACTAGTATGGATAGCATTTCAGCTGCCTGCAGGACACCCTTCTGTAGAAGAGAATCAGTGAAAGATATGGTGGCCGTTGCTTCTATTCCACTGCAGTCTTAACCTCCACCAAAGGGCTACTGACAGCGAATTGTGTCTGTCTACCACTTTGGGACCCAATAGAACCTGGAAAAATTTCCAAGTAAAGGACTAAAAGAACACAGACCTTCCCCTCATAGGGTCAATTTGACCTTGAGGAGGATATAGCACAAGGCAAGGTGCTACACTACCATCCATAGTTGCTTCAAAATTAGGACATGGCAACTTCAACTGGCAGCTGAAAACCCTCCAATGCTGTAAGGCCGAAGTGGACTGGACTGCTCTCTCTTTTATTTATGATTTCTGGTCTCTATTGGAGTGGACTGGAACTGTGGAGGGGAATGAACTCACCTGCAGAACTTCCATTATTCATAATGGGAAATAAAATATATTAATTTGGGGACTGACTGGAGTGTTATTTGTCCACAAATAATATAAAGTTGCTGATTTAATGACAAATATGGTGGTTTCCAAAGTTGGCCAACTTACTTCATTTTATTACAAGAGCTACAAGGAAAACCAACTGTTTTTAAGTATTATGGTAGATTGGCTTTGTTAGTATCCCCATTTTTTCACACCTTCTGGCAACTATATACTGTGGTGGTGCTATCCTGCACTGATATTTCCTTGAACAGGTGGCTTGACTGAAGCAAGCTTTGAAAAAGCACTTGGGTATTTCCAGTTTCTTTCTTGGACCCCTGGCATTACCATAAGAATGTGTTTGGGTTAACCTGCAGGAGGATGAGAGATATGTAGACTGAATCCAGATGGTCCTATTGAAGCCATGCTAGATCATTCAGTCCCAGCCAAACCCAAAATTGACATCAGATACATAAATGAGCCTGGCCAAGATCAACAGAACCACTAAACTGAACCACACACTCGTGAGAAATAGTAAGTTGTTATTTTAAACCACTGAGATTTGAAGTAGTTTTTTATACAATGGCAAATGAAAAATCATACAAATGAAAATCATACAAATGAAAAATCAGATTATGGCAATAATATATGAAGTTGTGAGTAAAAGAGAGCTGGTAGTGAGGAATATTTATCTCCAAATCTCTTAGTGTGAAAAAAAAAACAAATGACATAAAAAAATACTTAATGTATTTTCAAAAGCAACGTCTGTTTTGAATTTTTATTCTTTTCATAAATTTGAGTGTACCATAAATTATGAATAACTGAAGCTAATCTAATGAAATTAATACTGTCTTATTCTCTGTTCAAAAGAGTTACTGTAGCCCAGAGGGGCAGTACCTCATGTTCCCAATCTCTTCATCTCCTTTTCAAATTAACGGATGATATCTTACGTTGTTCCTGGACCCTGTTTCTTTTTAGCTGTCATATCAGAGTTAATGGCATGGTTTCTAGATCCAGAAATACAAGCTCTAGGAGTGTTTCTTAACTTCCCAATTTCACTATCTGTGAAATGGAACTAGTAATAGCAACTTTAAAAATTGGACATCTGACAGACACTGCTCACTTCTGAAAGTAATTTGTTTCATTGGGTTATCCTGCTTAAGAATTACCAATATTTTAAAATTGTTTTTTTTCATATCTTGATTTAATGCAGGCATTATATTTTAAAGCTAAGGAAGATATCATTCCAATTTTTGACAGAAGTACTCATGATGTTCCAGGGATAGGAAGCAAGTCACTGTACTTTTTAATGTGCCATCTCTTCATTACTTCCTTTGAGGACAGGGTCATACTTTTTTATTTATTCTGGTTGTTTCAATGGGAGGTCAATTTATCTACATTTTCTTGGTCTATACATTACTCATTACTGTTGTATGTGTTTTGATAAGGAAGCTGCAAGGGGCTAGAAACAAACTGACTTGGAAAGCATGAGAGCTTTACTCAGTAAATGAATACAATTTGGGAATATAATTTTATGGGGCTAAAGTGAGGAAAGTTTTTAATTCATTGTATTTTGTCTTAATAAGGGTATTCATTTTGAGAAAACCACAGCAGTTTTGATTCTTGCACTAAAAGACTATTTTCTTCCAGTTATATAATTAGTAATCAATAAGATAATTAACTATGACCAATGAATAAGATTTCTCATATATGACCCTGTAGTAGCTCCCGCCTTTACTTCTCCTGATTTTAGCACGAGATGAGGGAATTACTATCACTTCACACAAAAAATAGAAAAAAATAGGTGTTACTGAGTGTCCCTTGAGATCATTCTTATAAAATCAAATTTGTGATTCTTTCTGGAAATGTAGTGGCTGAGAGGGACTACAAAATGAGTCCCAAGTGAAAGACCAAGTAAAAATGGTCTTTCACTTATGCTAATGTCTGTCTCTCATCACCAATTATGGAACATATCTCTGGTTGTCATGTTTCACCTTAAGCTTGGTACGACTGCCTAGACAACAAAAGCAATGCAAAGGAAATTGTATTTTTTCAGAATAAATCTCTCTACGTTTAAAAAATCCCTTTCAGTAGGCTCCAAATTGTATTAGAATGAGCTGGAATGGAATATCATTGACCATAAAAGATAACGTTATCCTAATTTGTTATTGAAGATAAAGTGGAGCCTTAAGCATCTTAAGAGAGAAAATTGGTACAAGTGTGGCTCAGGAGAGCTTTTGTGTCTCAGTAGTTCTCTAGTCATTGCCATCACTTCTGTTGCACATATGCATCATTTTCAGTGTTAGTCAAACATGGCTCCATTGGCTAACGCAAAATTAATTACATGTATCCCATATGTCTTCATTTGGGTTCCTGCATTACCAGACTCCAAGATAAGCATTTGACTGCAAGCAGCTTATCTGGGAGGTGATCCAGGAGGCATCCATAGGGAAGTGGGGAAGTGAGAGATGGAGGAGAAGGAAGTCAATAAATGGTGTGCTACCTGGCAAATAACCATTGTGAGTTTATTGAAAAATCAATTTTTGAAGAACTCTAGGAGACAGTATAGAACACACACTCAAGATTTACCCCAATTGAGGAGCAAGGCATTTATTACATGCCAATTCCTTCAATCATTGATTGAGGCTTTTCTTTATGGACATTATTTTCTTGTCATTTTCAGACCACCATGTACTTGGGCAGTGAAGCAGAAAGGACATCAGCAGCTTTGGAGAACATTCTCCAGCAAAGTGATTGATGCAAATACTTGCAGCTGAAAGTAGGCCAGTGGACACAGAAGTGATAAGATCTGAAGGTTGTAGACAGGGAACTGAAGGCATCTACTCCATAATCCAAACAGTTCTGCCCTAGGCTGTCCTAGAATAAGTACAAGTGAAATTATGATGTAGTTCACTAAAAAATTAATCACATAAGACCTCTGTTATTAGTGATCCCAAAACTCTTGCAAACACTTCTATCATATAAAAGTATTGTAATGTATTTTAACTATATGCTTTCTCGTCCCATTAGATCTTATATTACATAAAAGAAGGTATTTTATTCTAAAGTTCCTTTGTATTTTGTTCTAGTTCCTACTTTTTAACTAGTAACCACAATTTCTATTTATCTGGATGGAGTAGTCTTAATTTGTTCTATTTGCCCTAAAACTATTTCAAGACTTTGCAAAATCAGTGTATGAAACAAGAATAAACCACAACTTACTTCAGAAGTCACTTTCAAAATTGCACACATCAGTGTCCATTAACATCTTAACTCTTTCTACCTCAGTTTATATCATTATTAAAGAAATTCCATGTAGTAGGGGTGCTCTGGTTAGGTCTAATTAATACATCGAGCACAAGTAGTAGTAAACCTACACAGCTGAGCAAAAGTTCCACTTCGGATATCAGCTATCCTTAGAAAAGGCACACCTCTGTTTGCAAATTCTTAAGACTCTTGTTGCCTACAAATAAAATCCAGACTCCTTTAGCTAAGCATTCCAAGCAATTTAGACTCTCACTTGAGTCTGTGTTGGAAATCTTGTTCTCAAGATTTTTCCCTACCCCAAACTAAGGGTGGAATCAAATTGCTGTCCCTTTTGTCACCTGGCTTGGCTGATTGCTTTCTGACTCTTGTGTCTTTGCTCCACTAAATCTACTAAAATTTTCTCACATAGAACCCTTTTTTCAAAATCCTACTCTAAGAATATTTACTTTGAAAATTTTTTCATGAACCCACGACAGATTGAATTTATCCTGATTCTGCTCTTAATTCCCAAGTGAACGTGTCCCTTCCTTAAGCATTCAAATCCTGTAGTTCATATTTCAGTCACTTTGGTAGAGAGATTGCTTCAAAGGCCCCAGTGCTTTACACCCTTCAGTAGCCAAGCTCTTTGCCTTGTAATCTTGCTGTATCCTGCTATTCTGACTCTGGAAATGACTGTGTCACTTGTTTTGACCAATGGGATATTAGTCAAAGTGACATAAGTAGAAAATTTCCTGCCAAAGAATGAAATATGCCCAAGTTACATCAACGGAGGGTATCCGCCAACTGCCAGCTCCCCTCTGCCCCCTGCCCTAATCCATATAGGCAGGCCCCACCAAGATCCACAGAGCAACCCTAGCAACCCATAGCTGACCTCAGACACATGGACAAATCCAGGTGGGAGCAAATGTGTCCAGCCAAGATCATCTGAAACCATGAGCTTGTGAACTAAATAAATGTTTACTGTTGCATGCTACCAAGGTTTATGATTATCATAATTCAGCATTGTCTGGCAATAAATAACTGATGATCCTACCAGACTCTAAGTGTCTTCATGCCACAGCCATGCTCTTTTTTACTATTGTTCCCACAGTAGTTTTCGGATTTCCCTGCATACATGAGGTACTTTTAAAAAGTCTGTGGAATGAATGTTTTTCCACTTTAGAATGCTACTTTGTTCTTTACTTTCCCATAAAACCCTCCCTCTGACTGCCTAACCTCAAGAAATATATCTCCTTTAAATTCTCATTGTATTTATTGTCTATACTAGCTATTTGCAATAAGCACATCATACCTCTTATTATTTATATACTCTCTCATCCATTTCCTCACTTTAATGAATGAATTTGTATATAAATTTCTGCAACCCAGTAGAATGTACTTAGTAGACATGCAAAAACATTAACGTATCTTACTGTAAGTAAAGGAAATAGTTGTTATCATATTTAAGTTTAACATAAAAGAATGACAAATTTATTTGTCCTTCATTTTTATTAAAGGAGTTCACTTCCTTAGAAAATAAGAAAAATCAGTATAAAATCAAATCAAGTAGCAGCATAAACTTTTCTATGAGAAATAAAAGAATTTTGAAAAGAATTCACAAATATATTTTTGAGCTATGCTTCATCTATTTAAAGCTTCTAAAATAGTGGATCTGCAATCTATTCACTGAATTGTCCTGTGTATGTAGCCAGTTAAAATAGAAAATATTTTTCTACTTAAATCTTATTATTTCTTATAAAATTTTACATCCCAGTGGAAGGAAATTATTTTCTTTAAATTTAGAATCATTTGATGGCTTTCTTGCCTTGGTTTCCATATGAGAAAACAGCGACTCTGAGGGTCTCTGTCTCAGGTGATGTAGTTGAACATGCAATATGATAGCTCTCAGAAAAAAATAAAGGGACATAAGTCTCTCTACACCTTCCTCCAATGACGGGTGCTATGGGAACAAGTACTGGATGATTGTTGACCTTGGAACCTGGAAATACTGTGGCCTGGCAGGAGCCATAAACTGTGGAATACCATCCTGATAGCTTCAGTCAACCACGTGGTGGTTTACACAGTTAGGATGGTTTGGGCTCAGTCTTAAAATCCAAAGCCAAAGTTAAAATATGCATGCCTCAATATTTTTCGGATATTTTAAACACCACATTCAATCAGCTTGTTTTTAAAGTCTGTGAAGCTCTAGTCACAGGATTCACTTTCGCTCAAAGAAATATCACAGTGGAGCCTCATCTCCACTACACTCTTGGTGGTTTATTTTTAAAGAGATTTGTTTATATCTTGCAGTGTTCAGTAGAGTGAGAAACAAATTTAGAACGTCAGCAAAGTGAGAAGTTTAAACTTTGAACTACAGTAAAGTGAGAAATAAACTTTGACCTTCGGTAGAGTGAGAAGTAAACTCTGCATTTCATTTCTTAAAACATGACCATGCAATGTTTTTTTAATGCAACCATCACATATAGACATGGTGTGCCTGGAATATATACAGCATGGTGTTAAAAATAAAAATGCATACAAAACATCTTATTCATATGTTTAAAAAAAATTAAACCAATACTGCAAATAAAATCTTGGAGTTCTAGTGTATAAAAAGATTCAAGATCTAATCTCAAGGTTGTGGAATACATAATGGAACGGAACGGATTATGCCGTGAATGTATGACTAACATTGAAACACAGATATAAATTCTTTTCATCTGGAACACACTGTAGAGGAAGTTCTTCATGCATAATAATTTTAGCAAGCTACCTTATTTGTAATTTTATTTTATGATTTCCCCTACTGGAACCTTTTCAAGGAAACTAGTCAGTGTTGAGAAAAATAAAAATCTGTTCATTTTATTTTTATTTTTTTTCTCTCCACATAGACAGTTTTGCTTAAAACATACTTTCTCAGGAATTTCTATAGATATTTAGCTTTCTTCATGTTCTCTCAGAGGAAAAGAACATATTTTAAGGCATCTGTAAACTCTGTAAATACAATGAAACAGAATCCTATTGCACAGAAATTTTGCTCATCCAAGTTAAGAATATTTCTTAAATTCTGGATTTCTTCCAGAGGGCTATTCTGAAACATTTTGCTTTATTTCAGTGAAATTATAGTGTTTTGGGTAACTTGCGAATCTTGATATTCTGGCAAGAATTTGTCTTATTGAAGTGAGGAATAGTATTCATCAAAGTAGCAGAAAATAAGCAACAATAACAATGAATTTTTCAAAGTAAGATTTATAACACACAGAGGTCATAGTTCAAATAAGATCAAAACATGTCCAAATATGATTTTCAAATACAAATTTACAAACATGTTAGTAGTTAACATTTTGGATTTTAATGATCAGTTGAAGAAAAGCGTGTACTGTATTTGCTTCTAATCCTGGGAACTTTTCTGTGACTGAGATAAACTACCAGTCGGTTTTAACAGTGTAAGCCAGCTAACATTATATAAGGGAATTTCTCACAATGATGAAGATCCTCAATGCCATCTAGATTTAACTATGTTAGATTCCAGAATGGAATTCCAAGAGGAAATAATAGTTAGAAGTAACAGTGGGATTTATTTTTTTAAATGCCTTTTATATTTTCACAATGTAGCCCACTGAGAGCAAGATCTATTCTTCAAAGACGGAAGTAAAGAAGCAGAAATGAGCCAAAACCTATTAATACAATGAGTACATCCAAATTTTAGCAGTGACAGCAGAGCTAGTTCACTCAGAGGTTAGTTAAATAATTATTTTAAGGACTCACTCTGCTTTCTGGGAAAATGAACTGTGTAATGTCAAAAGCTCTCATCATGTGAAAAATTAAAGCAGTTATGAACATGAATTAAATTCTATTCATAAAATACAGGCTTCACTTACTGAATTACAGAGGCACTTTAAATGTTTATTGAGCATTTTGCAGTTAGCAGAGTTATGCTGAAATCATAATACCCACTTATCTCTATGAGACAGGTGTCTCTTGGCCTATGGCAATTGCCAAGCCTAATGCAGGTTGTATATTACAATAATGGGTATGTTTAGCTGTAGTTCTCCTTGACAAAGGGAAGGAGAAAGTAAATACATAATAAACTTGCTGTGAATTTTGGAGGGGAAGTTATTTTTCTGGATAACCATTAAATTTCTTGAGATTTTCAGTCTGTTGTGCATACTGCTACATTCCAGTGCTAGAATTGTGCCTGAAACATAGTAAGAGATTTTAAAATAGATATTTTTTGAATGAATAAATTATAGTAATACAAAGAGTTGACAAAGGAATGGCGTAAGAAGACCCATATACTGTATGTCTCATTTGTAAGATCACTTTGTTTCAATTTTAAGGGTATTAAAAATACAGATGTAGATTAATTATTATGCTTTCACTTAATTTCTCTCTTATTATGGTGCTGATGATTCCTCACTTAGATTGGGCTGGAATGGAGATGCCAAGAGAGAGAATCTGTGTATACATAGAAAGATCTATGTATTAAATCTATGTATTCTAGTCTTCCATCCTGTCTGCAATCTTTATGGAATATTAATATATCATTTCATTGTCCAAACATGTTTGTCTTGTAAATTAAGCCCACTGTTGTTACTGTTTGTCTTTCTTTTCTCTCCTCTCATTTATCTTTGATCCTACAAATGCTTCAGGTATAATCAAAATTTCTTCCAGTTTTGGTTTTCCATTATTTTTAATTGCTATCCTTGTCATGTTAACAAATGCAAAAGGATTTCATTATCAACATCAAAAAGTTTCAAACTAGACTCATCCTTTTCTTCCTAAATTTTGTCCTCATCCAGTCCTATTAATGCTTTCTAGAATTAGAAAGTACTAGTATTAGCTTCAATTCTCTTCATTCAGTAGGTCATCAAGTTTGTTTCAAAAATATATTTCAAATTAATCATCTCTTTTGCCTTTCTTTATCATTACCCATAGTCAGGCTCTCGTCACATACCAACTCTTCTCTTGCAGTTTAAAACTTTGTCACTTCTAACCCAAATGCCACTTCATCTATTATGTGCAAGATTCCTAAAGTAACCTTCCCAGAATATGTACATGTCATTCCTCATTTCTCAATTCAGAATCATTTCACAAGTCCCTAAGGGCTACAGAACAAATTCAGCATGAAGTCAAGATCCCTCATAAACTTGCTCCCTTACACCTTTGCAGCCTTCATCCCTCTACTTGCCTACTGCACACCTGTATTTCCAGACTGCTTTATTCCTTGCACCTAACATGTGCAATATTGTGTCTGTTCTTTTATTGCTATTATTTTAGTGGCTCGTTTTTGCCTTTGACTCCATTAAATCTTTCTTGTCCTTTAACGTTGGGATCAGACACAAAGTTTTGATATTAACATTCCACCATGCTGATTCCTGTTCCTTCTACCTATGCATTGGGTTGGCCTACTTCAGGCCAGACTCCACTTAATGACTCAATTGATACATAATGTTGATAAATTGTAAAAATAGGCCTCAAATGAATTGCACTGAATATAACAAAATGCATTTTACCTATGTTCAAAAGTATGAATTCACAGGCCAAAGATGAAAATATGTAGCTCAATAAAGTATGTCAATAATCAGACCTAATTTGCATAGAAGCTGTTGAAGATTAAGCCTTATTTAATGTCATTATGTTGATTCTTACTTTGGTGTTCAACACTGAATTTATAATTTAAAATAAAAAGAGTTCAGCCTCTGAAGTTATTTTGATTCATTTATTTCTGTTCCAGTGCCATTTTTTTTTCTATTGGTTCTATCAAAGTGATTCATCTTTTGTTTTCACCCAGTAGTGCTTCTGGATTTCTTCAAATGGAATATTTAGTACCAAAGATTCCATCATATTTTGAGCCTGTTCTTTGTTTATCTCATAAAATAAAGATAATAATACACAATTTTATTTTAGCTTTTATTCTCTGCTTGGTATCATATTAAGTATTTTCACATGGACACTTTCATGTAGTCCTGTCCCACCCTGTGATGTGGGTACTATTATTATTTCCATTTATAATTCCCAAAACCACTTTTGAAATTACTGTTAAGCTATTTTTCAGAAATAAACACTTAGTTGCTAGCAAAAATGTAAGGTGACAAACTTTATTAATCATCAAAGGAGGCCAGGTGCAGTGGCTCACGCCTGTAATCCCAGCACTTTGGGAGGCTGAGGTGGGTGGATCTCTTGAGGTCAGGAGTTTGAAACCAGCCTGGTCAATATGGTGAAACCCCATCTCTACTAAAAATTATCTGGGTGTGGTGACACATGCCTGTAGTCCCAAGTTCTAGGGAGGGTGAGGCTGGAGAATTGTTTGAACCTGGGAGGCAGAGGTTACAGTGAGCTGAGATCACACCACTGCACTCCAGTCTGGCAGCAGAAAGAGACTATGTTTCAGAAAAAAAAGCAAAGAAAAAGAAAAAAAAATTACAACCACATACCTCTACATAGAATGGCTAAAATGAAAAGGACACACAATACCACTTGTCTGAGATGGACTAATAGAAATTCTCCCACACTACTAATGGTAGAAAAAAATTGGAAAATAACTTGGAAAACTGTTCAGCATAATGTACTAAAGGTAAACATACTCATATCTTTTCAGCCACAAATTTGACTCCTAATTAAATGCCTACCAAAATGTGCACCCATGTTCATTAAAAATATGGACAAGGATGTTCATAGCACTAGTTGTAATAGCTCAAACTAAAAAGTATTAGTGTCCACCAATAACAGAATGAATGAATAAGTTATGATGTATTTACAATGTAATTCACACATGGCAAGGAGAAACGGCAAAATATAACTATGTGCAGTAACATAGGTGGATCTTATGAGCAAAAGAAGTCAGATGCTAAAGAATACATATTTTATTCCATTAGAGTTCTAAAAGAGGTAAATGTAATACAAACTGTAGAAGTGAGAACAGTGGTTGCCCTTGAGAGGTAGAATAATGTTTTATTTCTTGATCTGGATATTAGCTATGTGGATGTGTTCAGTTTGTGAACATTCACCAAGCTTCACACACAAAAGTTTTGCACTTTTCAATATGCATGTTGTTCTTCAATTGAAATTTTATAGGTAAGAGTAAAGATTTGATGTCTTATTCAACATTGAGATCCGAGGCTGAAGCACAGCAGTCAAACTGTGAACGTGAAGCAACTTCATCACAAAATAACTCTTCCGTTAATGTGCAATTGTCAGATTGACTTGATGAGTTGGGTGGGTTGGAAATAATGGAGAGTTTAAATCCCACAGCACAAGGTCCCTGCTATGCCCTGGTCTCATCATCCACCACTCTTGCTTTTCCTAATCAAGATCAGCCTCAGGGTCTCCTTGCAGCTGCTCAAATGTATGAAGCTCATTCCAGCCTCAGAGCCTCTGCCCCAAACTCTTTCATCTGCAGCAAATGCTCTCTCTCCAGAGATAGCTACAAAGTTTGCTTCCTCATTTCCCTTAAGCCTCTGCTTAAATATCATCTCATCAGAGAGACCCACCCTCACATCCCTATTTAAAACAGCAAATTTTCTGCCACCTCTTTACCTTACTTTATTTTAACCACTGATATTATCACCTATGTCATTTAAAACTTTTGCTCATTTAACTACCTCTGTCCACTCAAAGGTAAGCTCCATGAAGCCAGGGATTTTGTGTTGTTTGGCTTATGATGAAAACCTCAATGCATAAAATAGTCCCTGGAAATATATAACAGGTATATGATAACTATTTTTGATTGAACGATATTAACACATTATTAAAGCCACTGGCAATCTCCAGCATATCTGAAAGTCCCTCTTTTTCTGCTAAGCTGAAGAAGAGAAAGGTAGTCAGAGAAATGTTACTAGAAGTATTAGGTCCCTCAACCCACCTTTCTCACTCTCTGCGACTCTTCTCAAGACCTCTCTCACAATATGAGTATTCAAATAGCCTCTTCTCTCTCAAAAAACCCTCCTCTCAAGCCATCATCCTCAGCAAACTAACACAGGAACAGAAGACGAAATACTGCATATTCTCACTCATAAGTGGGAGTTGAACAATGAGGGAGGGGAACATCACACACCGGGGCCTGTGGGGCGGGGCGGGGGGGGGATAGGGGGAGAGGAGAGGGAGAGCATTAGGACAAATACCTAGCGCATGAGGGGCTTAAAACCTAGATGATGGGTTGATAGGTGCAGCAAACCACCAAGGCACATGTGTACCTATGTAACAAACCTGCACGTTCAGCGCATGTATCCCAGAACTTAAAGTACAATTTAAAAAGAAGAAGAAGAAACAATCCTTCTCTCAGGAATTGAGTCCTCCACTGTCAGATACAGTTTGAAACATTAATTTGTAACCCCCAGAGTCCCCAGTTTTCTTTTTCATTTCCTCATTGTGCTTCTGTGTTTTCTCTTTTGGACCCTTAACTTGTATATATAATAAAAATAATGGAATCTACTTTCATTCCCATTCATTGCACACAAAATGATCAGTGTAGACAAAGAAGTGTTCATTTTGTGATCCTGGTTGAGGTAACTATGAATGACTCTGTAAGTGTCTAGTTATGTACCTCACCAGACACTGCTCATGAGAGGTACTAAGAAAGTAGCATTATTAAGGAGCTAGGTGGGAAAGGAAAACAGATGGTCGGCATGTGAATCCAAACTGATGCTTATTTCGTTTTTCAGTGGAAACTTCTTTAAGGAAAAGATTATTATAAAAAGAAAAGAACTGGAAATAAATAAAAGACATAAGACTTGAGGCTTCAAGCTTAATGAAGAACTTTAAATTTTTTCCCTATTTTTAAAATTCTTTTTAGAAATATTGACTGTCACAAAACCAGAGAAATTTACCTTAGAGTGACTCACACCAGGGCTCATCTCTTATTTTTCATATTTTGCTGTTTAAAGATTTAAAGTTAGTGAGGAAGAAAGATGTACTATTTGACTTAGATTCAATATGCATTGGCATTACAGTGATTCTGAGAGCTTTTCAACAAAGGAGAAAAGATTGCTGCATTGACAGTGAAATTAGAAAATTGTGCAGGCACATTATGTTGAGCTGACAATGAAACGTCTATGGCACACCTGTTTTATGCCAAATGATACAATAGCATGAGAAAATCAGCGAGGCAGCATTGTTCTCGGTTGTTTTAAAGGCAAGGGGTCACGGAGACAATGCTGACATGGACTCATTTTTAATGGATTTAAAATTAGTTTCTAACGTATTGAAATCATGCACAGCATGTGAAATGACTCGCTCTGATTATTGCAGAAAGGGAGCTGGATAATGGAAAAAACAGAAATATTCGTCATCTTCTTTCTCTCTAGTGCCTCCCATTGCCTCTTCTCTCTCGATTCTGCAGCAAGTCCATGATTGCCCAAGCAACAGCATCATTTGAGGACCTAAAGCTTCAAAGTCAGCCAAATAGGGTGTTTGTTTCATCCTCTGACCCAGCTCCTGGCCCAATTTTTTAAAGTTATACACTTGGATAATCCGTTGTTCATCCAATTGTTATGAAGCCAGCTGTCACCAATCAGAACATAATCCTCTTTTAACGCCTTCCATAATCGCGCCTGTTGAGAAACAGGAGCAATTGCATCAAACTGGAAATAATTCAGTGGGAAAAGATTGATTAGAGAAAGACCAATGCTCCCTCAAAGCTTTCATCATTCTTTTCAGACCAGTGATTTCTAAAGTTTATTAATAAAACACTCAGAGTGACCTGAAAATGTGAAGAGTTAATAAATTAAAGACTCTGTAACAAAATTCATTTTTACCCAAGTCTGCTATTAAAAAAAAAATGTTGTGTGTTAAAATCAGCCCAAATTTCCCTTGGTGGGAGAATGGATGCAAAACTTGCATACATTCATACAGTGGAATACGACTCAGCAATAAAAGAGAATGAGCTACGAATAAATGCATCAATGTGAATGAATCTCAAATGTATTGTTGAAGCGAAAAGTGCCAAACCCAAACAGCTGCATGCAGTTTGATTCTATAGATATGGCCTTCTGGAAAATTTTAGACTACAGTGTAAAAAAATGAGATCAGTAGTTGCCAGAGGCTAAGAGTGGGTAAAGGGAATTGACTGTGAAGGCACAGTAGGGAATTATTTGAAGTAAATGGAATCGTTCTATATCTTATCTGTGGGGATGTTTCCATGACTGACTATACACTCTGTCAAAACTCATAGAATGGCATACCAGAAAGGGTGAATTTTACCATATGTAAATTATGTATTTATATATCTACAAACCTTATTTAAAAAATTGTTCTTGGTTGAGAATTTCATATCCTTCTAATTTTTGTTAAAAGAATGGCACACCACACACATATGTTTATTGCAGCACTATTTACAATAGCAAAGACTTGGAACCAACCCAAATGCCCATCAGTGATAGACTAGATAAAGAAAATGTGGCACATATACACCATGGAATACTATGCAGTCATAAAAAAGAATGAGTTCATGTCCTTTGCAGGGACATGGATGAAGCTGGAAACCATCATCCTTAGCAAACTAACACAGGAGCAGAAAACCAAACACCACATATTCTCACTCGTAAGTAGGAGTTGAACAATGAGAACACAGGGACATAGGGAGGGGAGCATCACACACCAGGGCCTCTTGGAGGTGGGGGGAAAGGGGAGAGAGAGCATTAGGACAAATACCTCATGCATGTGGGGCTTAACATCTAGATAATGGGTTGATAGGTGCAGCATACCACCATGGCACATGTATACCTATGTAACAAACCTGCACGTTCAGCATGTATATCCAAGAACTTAAAAAAAAAAAAAAAGAATGGCACACTCGTCTTCTTTTTCTTCCTGCAATGGGCTGTGATGCATGCTACAAGATGCTATGGTTCAGTATTCCTTCTGAGTTACAGGCATTACATGTTGTTTTTTTATTTGGTGATATGAGCAAGAGAAAGTGAAGGTTATAGCCTTTTTCTTCAACAATAAACAGCAGTTTTGTTGAAGACCTGCCTGCTTGTTACTAGCACAATATACCTAGAATTCAGCACAATTAAAACATTGGAAATATTCTTCAGTATTGTTTACAGCACTTTAACAGAAATCCACTTCAAACTAGAGTTAGAAAATAAAAATTGGAAAGTTAACAGGATAACTTGTAGAAGGCAACAATATGACATGAGAGTTCAAAATCAGCTTCACTGGCCTGGATGCTTCAAAGATATCAAGGATATTGTGGTGGTTTTAAAACATGGCTGGGCCAGGCGCGGTGGCTCACGCCTGTAATTCCAGCACTTTGGAGGCTGAGGTGGGTGGATTACCTGAGGTTGGGAGTTCGAGACCGTGAAGAAACCCCATCTCTACTAAAAATACAGGAAAATGAGCCGGGCATAGTGGTGGGTGCCTGTAATCCCAGCTACTCGGGAGAGTGAGGCAAGAGAATCGCTTGAACCCAGGAGGCAGAGGTTGCGGTAAGCCAAGATCGCGCCATTGCGCTCCAGCCTGGACAACAAGAGGGAAACTCCCATCAAACAAAAACAAAAAAACCATGGCTGTAAATTATTTAACACTATTTCCAATAATATATGAGGTGGGAGGGTCTGTGTTCCCTCCTCTGTGACTGTTTTGATCAACACAGCAGAGGCAAAGTGACAGCATGTGACTCGGAGGCTAGCTCATTAAAGGCCTTGCAGCTCCTATATGAAGTGTTGGAATATGTGGTCATGAAGCCAGGAGCTGATGTAAGATGGCTAACTACGCTCTGGCCACCATGTTGTAAGGAAGCCTAAGCCACATGAAAAAGCCATGTGTGAGTGATCCAAGTGATAATCACAGCTGAATCTAGTCCTTGAATCATCCAGGTCCAAGCCCCAGACTTGTCAATGAAGAATACTCCAGGAGATTTCAGCCTCCAGTTACTCAGGTACTGAAGCCCCAGGCCTCATAGAGCAAAGACAAGCCATCTCCACTATGCCCTGTCCATTTTTTTTCAGACTTACAGGATCTATGACCATAATTAAATGGTTGTTTTTTAACGGCATGAAGTTGTTAAGCTTTGCAGTAGTTTGTTATGCAACAGTAGATAACTGTGAACAGGCATGGGACAGGGAGCCAACAAACCAACAAACAAAACAAAGCATCAGAGCCTATTTCAGATTGAAGGAGACTAAAAGAATCTGACAACTCAAAGCAAAACGTGATGTGAATTTTATCCTGGGTGGGTGGGAGTGATGCTAAATAAAATATTAGAGACAACAGGGAATTTTCAAAATAAAAACTTATGGTAGGGAAGAGCAAAATTAAAGGGAAAGCTAATTAAGAGAGAGAAGGAGAGAGCAAATCTAGGCTCTGGAGTCATTCAGCCTGGGTTCAGATTGTTGCTGTTCACATTACTAGTTCCGAGGCCATAGGTAGATAAACTCTGCCACCATTTATAGGGTTGTAAGAGTCCTTAGTCATCTGGCTGCTAGAGAGATTGAAAGAGACAGTATCTCATATGTAAAGTGGTTAGAATAGTTCCTGGCAAACTATACATGCTCAATCAATGTTATTACTGATAGTGATGATTTCCAATACAAAGAAAACAACTATGAACCATCACAGAATAAACGATTATGGGGGAGTAGGCAGCTGTACTTTGTTTCCCTCTGAACTTCTCTCTATGCGTCTGCTTTTATTTTTCCCTCTCTGCAGAATGATTTGACCTCCTTCTGAATGCACATCTCTAACTCTCTTGAGTTTCTGTTTCCTGTTCAAGCAACGATTCCAGACTCTTTAGTGTCTCGATCTTACTCCCAGATACTGAAAAGAGACGTTTTGATTAATATTTCTTGGGTCACCTGAACATCAAGATCCAATTAGCTGCAGAAATAGGTTGGACAGGGTCCTGTAGTAATAGAAACATGATTGTTGAGGCCCAAGTTCCCTTAGAAGGACAACTCTTAAGGAAGGGGAAATGGGCCATGGAGACACTTTCTTAAACAGAAGATGAATTTAATATGGATTGGCTGTAGAAATAAAATGATTTTAATTTCAGAGCTATGGAAACAATTTTACTGTGAAAATTAGAGTTTAATCTGATGTTTTGAACCTCAAAAGAATATAGGTGATGACCTAGTGAAATGGTTAAACCAGGGTTTAAATAAATGTCTTGCTTGTCTAATTCTGTAATTTTATAATTCTTCCCAAACTGTAATAAAATGATTGTTAAGAAGGTGTTGGCCAGGCATGATGGCTCGTCCCTGTAATCCCAGCACTTTAGGAGGCCGAAGCGGGTGGATCATCTGAGGTTGGGAGTTTGAGAGCAACCTGATCAACATGGAGAAACCCTGTCTTTACTAAAAATACAAAATTAGCCCAGCATGGTGGCAGGCACCTGTAATCCCAGCTACCTGGGAGGCTGAGGCAGGAGAATCACTTGAACCCGGGAGGCGGAGGTTGCTGTGAGGTGATCGTGCCATTGCACTCCAGCCTGGGCAACAAGAGCAAAACTCTGTCTCAAAACAAAATAAAAATCAAAAAGAAGGTGTTGCTTATTTCCTCTAAAGCTAGTAGCCTGGGAAAGAGCAAAGAAGAGTGTGACGATGAAATCATTTTATGCTTTGTAAAACAAACGTCGTATTTGTGGAACTAAGTTACTGCAAAACAATAATAAAATGAAGCGACTTCTTAAACTTAAGTGGGTAAGTGTTGCAGGAATATATTCTCATAAAAACTTGGGTAAGACACATGCTGCAAACACTTCAATAATCACAAATCATATGTGTACAAAAATAAATCTCTGTTTTACAACTGTGCATATTTTCCTGATCTCTGATGATCCATTTTTGCTCATCATTAGAAAACTTAATATAGTCTCTTCTAATGGATTGAAGGATTTGAGGACTTGAATTTTTAATTATATAGCCAAATGACATTTTCCCAAAATTTTCATAGCCTTTGTCAAATTGGCAATTCATACACCCACTACAGTGCATGAGAGTGTCTGCTTCCCCACATTTCTGCCAAACTAGATGCTTTAAATCTCTTTAATTTTGACAATCCAAGTGCCAGTTGACTTCAGGTCTATTCTGGTGATTACCAGTGACTTTGAGCATCTTTTCTTTGTATCTGTCTGTATATACCTCTGTATCTACCATTCCCACATTTCTCGACTCTGCTATTTGTCTTTTTCTTATTGATTTGTAGAAGCTCCTTATGTGTTCTGGATAGTAATCACTTTTCAGTTATATATTGTGATAGGATGTTTTCAAAAAGAACACATTTGAATCTAAAACAAACAAATAAAAAAACTTTATCTAGGGCTGGGTGCGGTGGCTAAAGCCCATAATACCAGCACTTTGGGAGGCTGAGGCAGGCAGATCACAAGGTCAGGAGTTCAGGACCAGCCTGGCCAATATGGTGAAAACCCCATCTCTACTAAAAATACAAAAATTAGCTGGGCACGGTGGCGCATGCCTGTAGTCCCAGCTACTCGGGAGGCTGAGGCAGAAGAATTGCTTGAACCCGGGGGGGTGGAGGTTGCAGTGAGCTGAGATCGCGCCACTGCACTCCAACCTGGGAGACAGAGTGAGACTGTCTCAAAAATAATAATAATAATAAAGACTTTATCCACAGTAGGTTGAGAGGGTGGGCAGGGATTTATAAGGGGTTTCTTAGCAGAGACTCTGCCTGGTGTGACTTATCCTGCCTGAGCCCTGGCCCTGCAGAACCAGCAAAGCTCCTCCCTTCTCTTCACACCTAGTGAGCACCATCCTCCAGGTGGTTCCAAGTAGGAAAAAGCAAACTACTGCCTGCCTCTTGTTCCAGATGTTCTAGAAGGTGACAAATTAGTTAGACTGTAAAGGGCTACATTTGGGAAATAAATATTTTTCCACTCACAGTGGGTCTAAGAATGTGAATGTCTTTCTCAACTGTGCTAAAACCGACCTGGGAGAATGCAGGCGCTCTAACAGCAAGAATGTGAGGTGTGGTCCACCAGTGAACTGGACGCATCAACCAGGAAGTTGTGAATGCTGTGGATGGGTTGAGAGATGCCACTGGGCTATCCAAAAACCCCACCAAATGTCTTATGTGAGAGAGTTCCCTTTAAATATCAGTCAGCCCCAGAACACAAGAAGTCAGCGGTGGCAAAACCCATCCCCAACAAAATGGAAACTTTCCAGCTCCATGTCTTTACCTCTCCCTCCTCCTATCCACCCTTTTCTGCTAGGCAGGGTCTAAAAACACAGCTAGCTAGGGGAGATCAGGGAAGAAGAAATAAAAGAACAAACAGAAGCCTACCACATCCCCGTCTCTAATGGCCAGCAACACAGAGCTGGTGAGGAGGAGGAGAAATCTTATCTCAGAAGGAAGTTTGAAGTGTTGATTAATATCCTGAACTAAAATGAGGGTATTTTTGACTTCACATGAACATAGGACAGAAAAGCTGTGGGGCCCACCGAAGCTTCTACTCAATAATTTTGAGAGGCTGGGTGCGATGGCTCTCACCTGTAATCCCAGCACTTTGGGAGGCCAAGGCGGGTGGATCAAATGAGGTTAGCAATTCGATAGCAGCCTGGGTAACATGGTGAAACCTTTTTTCTACTAAAAATATAAAAATTAGCCACGTGGGGTGGTGAGCTCCACCCAGGAGGCTGAGGTTGCAGTGAGCTGAGATCACGCCACTGCACTCCAGCCTGGGCAATAAGTAAGACTCCATCTCAAAAAAAAAGAATAAAAAATGTTGAGGATGTCTTTTGAGAATGAAAAGGAAAGCTACTTTTTGTTACATTCTGTGCATCACACATTGATTAAAACACATTGCAAATTTTTTTTTCCCCAGTGTGCCATTTGGCTTTCTTTATGTGAAAATATGTTTATAGGCTTTCTCAATTTTTTAGTTGTCGAATTCATCTATCATTTGAAATGCCTTCTTACCCTAGATTGTAATATATTCCACTTTTTAAAAAGCTCACACCCCATATCATAGTTTCCTACCATTGTTTTTTAACTACATCTGGAATTCATTTTGTGAGTGTTGCAGTGTCAACCCTCTCAGTAGGGGAGAGCTGCCTCACCCAAGTTCATGCTCCCTTCTTGGGGCCAGCTCACATCCAATGACTGATCCCTGTGGGACTATAAATGTGGGCCCCCTGACCCCAGCACTGGACAGCTCTAAAGGGACACCCCAGCTTCACAGCTCCCTTTAGGGTTGCCCCAGGCCTCAATGGAGCCTAAATTGCAGCTCATTTCCTAGGGCCCACTGCTGCTTCCTTCACATCCCCCCAGGTGTCAATCTAAAGAGCAGGTCCTCAAAAAACCTTCTGACAACACATCTCCGTCTCATAAACTGCTTCCCGAAGAACCTGATATGCAACAAATTTGAAGTCGTTAACTGAATTTATTTTTCTACCAAATGCAGAATTCATAACCTCAGTATACTTTACAATTCAACCTTTTATGTTTGTTTTTTTATTTGTTTGTTTTTGTTTTTTTAATTGAGATGGAGTCTTGCTCTATCACCCAAGCTGGAGTGCAATGGCGAGATCTCAGCTCACTGCCAACTTCAGCTGCCCAGGTTCAGGTGATTCTCTGATTCTCATGCCTCAGCCTCTGGAGTATCTGGAATTACAGGCACAAGACACCACACCCAGATAATTTTTTTGTATTTTTAGTAGAGATGGGGGTTTTACCATGTTGACCAGGCTGGTCTCAATCTCCTGACCTCAGGTGATCTGCCCACCTCAGCCTTCCAAAGTGCTGAGATTACAGGCATGAGCCACCATAACTGGCCAGTTTCTGATTTAAAATGTTACCTTTATCATATATTGAATCTCATATTGAAAATAGGTCTACTTTGATCTATTTAGTTTATATGACTCTTCCATATTCTCTAAAATTATTGCCACACTGTTTTAATGACTGAAGATTTAGAATAAGTTATGATATCCGACCAGGAAAGTAATGCCTATTATTTTTGTTTTCTATAAAAAGTACATTCGCTATTTTAATCTTTATTTTTTCTCTTCCAGATGAGATTTAAATATAGTTTCTCTAAATTATGTAACAATTTCCAATGTGAATTTTATTTGTAATTGCATCAAATGTATAGCATAATGTGTGGAGAATCCAAATATTTATAATACGGGATTTTCTTAGCTAAGATTTTTGCAGTGCTATTCTATATACTCATTATCCTTTTTTCCCTTTTGTAGAGTTTCATAGTTTTCTTCTTATTATACTTCATACTTATCTCTTGATAGGTTTCTTTCTAGATATTTTATAACATGTATTACTCCTATTGAATACTAACTGAGATTTGTAGGCTAATCTTAGATCTGACCGTCTTGATAAATTATCTTACTAGTTCTAACAAAATTTTGGTTGATATAGTTAGATTTTCTGGGTAGATGATATCATCAGTAAATAATGTCGTGTTTTTTCATTTCATTTCTATTCAACGTACCTAATTTCTTTCTTGTTACATTATTTTGGCTGTGATCACCAGCACAGTGAGCATGGTAGCAACTATCCTTGCCTTGTTTAACACTTTAATGGGAATTCCTCTGATCTATCACCAATAAGTATGATTTTGTTTTTCTT
This sequence comes from Cacajao melanocephalus, assembly GCA_963573385.1. Taxonomy (NCBI): domain Eukaryota; kingdom Metazoa; phylum Chordata; class Mammalia; order Primates; family Pitheciidae; genus Cacajao; species Cacajao melanocephalus. The sequence goes on from CAUYLG010035664.1 coordinate 36,697, forward strand.
GGATACTCCTGGTGGATATCAAATATTTACTTAAGGCTAGACTTAAGGGTGAGTCATCCACAAGCAGGCAGAAAAATAATAATAAAGTGAGGTGAACCCAGAAGTCAGAGGAAGAAAGATATGGGTCCCATCACCCTCCACAGGTAGGTTCCAGCAAAAATAACCATTCCAGGAAACAGATGACAACTTTAACTAACAATCTAAACTGGGTAAGTCAATGAATAAATAAAAAGATGTAAGGGGATTTTTGAATTACAAAACATAAAGTTCTTTTGAAAACAAAAATCATTATCAAATTTTATAATTCAGGAGAAATATTGAAAGGAAGAACAGACCAGATATAACACGTAGGAAGACCCTGTGTATTAAACATCTCTAAACACAAACAGATTACAAGGATTTGGCTATAAGCCAAAAGCAATTTGGAGTGCAACTCCAGAAACTCTAAAATGCTATTAATAAGAACAGATGAGGGAGAGTCAATAATTAAATAATAGAAAAAATTTACCCTAAGTGGAAGCAAGATAGTTTCTTCATGGATAAAGGAGAAATGAGCTCCTGACAGAGCTGAAGAAATGAAACCTCACATACCCTGGTAGCATTCCTTAACTTGAAGAATGAATTTGTACAAAATTTAAGAAAGGAAAAAAATATTTCTTTAAGAAAAGGGGAAATTTTATTACTGACACTGTAGTTCTAAGACAAACAAAAATAAAAAGAACACACGTTTTACAATATTAATAGCACACAAGAGAGAGTTTAAGATTGAAAGCCCTAACCGGATAAAGAAATATCACATAAGATGAAAGGCATGATTGTCTGGTGATGACTATGCCACCAATTACTTACATATAGTCCTGTTGATGGACAGGTGTGTTGCTCCTTCAGTACACCAAAAAGTGATGGAAGCAGATCTCAATCAATCAGAAGTTTATTTTGCCAAGGTTGAGGGCATGCCTGGGAAAAAGAAACACAAGTTGCAGTAGAACCTATGACTTGTGTTTTTTTCCCAAAAGAAGCTTGGGGAGCTTGTGTTTTTTCCAGGACAAAAGCTTGAGGGCTTGGGGATTTCAATATTTAAAGGGGAAAGAGCAAGCAGGAGAGAGAGAAAAAAAGAAAAAAAAGTAGGGTGGGTAGGCCAGAAAGCAAGTGGTTACAGGTGTGAAAGTCTCACTAGCACTCAGTGAATCTACATTTTGTGTGTGAAAAGAAGGGAATAGAAGAAAAAGTCGGTTATGCACTCATCTGGTACTCAATAAATCTACATTTTACATGAAGTAAGCATGTGAAATTATAGCTATCACTTGGTGAATGAAAGGAAGGACGATTTTGCATGACTCAGTCCCCAAGCTTGACTTTCTCTGCAGCATAGAGAGTTTGGGGTCCTGAGATTCTATTTTTCTTTCACTCTCTTTGGGGCTATTATAAACATCCTTGTATATGCCTCCTGGGGCGTATGAGCAAGGCTGTCTCCAGGGTGTATACCTAGGGCTGGGATTGCTGGGTTGCAGGCTATGGTCATGGTCAGCACTACAAGATAATGCCAAAAAGTTTTACAAAGTAATACGAAAAATTCCATTATATTCCATTCTTACCTAAAATTATGTAAATTAATGTGCATACATAATAGGGTGTGAGATTTCAGGGAAATTCTACTTTCTTTTGTATAATTTGATGTATCTTCTAAATTGTTTTAAAAAGGAAGCATTACGCAATCTGAAAAAAGTTCAGTAAAGGTAAGTTCATTAAAAGAAAAAATGTGACTCTTCAAAAATCAGTAGTTACTGTAACTTATATGCTAAATAAGAAAAGCAAGCTCAACATCTCATTAAACAAAATAAAACTGAGCCATCTACTGTAGTCCATTATCTGAGAAATGTTACAGATAAACAGAAGCCACCAAAATAGATAAGACATCATAATCCTTGAATCTTCATTCCAGCTAATTTAATTTTCCTGACAAAACATCTTTCCAATTAAACTGTGGCTACTTTTTGAAAAGGGTATGCTGTTGAATGAGAAAAAAAATGTCCACATGGCTTAGTTTGACCCTGAGAAGCAAGAAGTTATGTAAAACATAATATGTTCTTGCTAACTTTATGAACAATGTGATAGTCAGGATTCATTAAACATGTCCAATTTCCTTTCACTATTATATAGGATGCCAATGTTTTCAGTTTCAGGGTCAAAGTGTCTTCCCTTTTTAGAAGTTCTTGAACTGTATGTTTCCAGTCAGTTTAAAATATGTTTGTAAAAATATTTTTTGTTGTAAAATCAAGATACATATTTAGCCAAAATTGATAACGTTTGTCAAATTTCCCTTTGTGTTTTTTCTGTTCCGTCATTAAGAAGCTCTTTTATTTTCATAATAAAGGTAAATGTTTACTATGTATTGGTTTAATTCTTATTGTCTTAGATGGGAAATGCATCAAGATTTCAATAGGGAGGATTAGAAGAGCACTTCAGAGCAACAGAGTTCTGCCATCAGAAACTGCACCAGTTCTGCTGACAGTGAGGAATTCGATGGTGAGTGGATATCAAGGTCGGGAGTTCGAGACAAGTCTGGCCAGCATAGTGAAACCCCATCTCTACTAAAAATACAAAAAATTAGTTGGGTGTGGTGTACACCTGTAATCCCAACTACTCAGGAGGCTGAGGCAGGGGAATTGCGTCAACCCAGGAGGCAGAGGTTGCAGTGAGCCAAGATCATGCCATTGCACAGCAGCCTGGAGACAGTGCAAGACTCTGTCTCAAAAAAAAAAAAAAGAAAAGAAAAGAAAAGAAAAGAAATGCTAATGCAGCAGTGAAGAAATAAAGTACAAAAGAAGGTATCACTGAATTATGAACTGCGGGAAACAAGGACCATCCCACGGGCTGGGAGAACATAGGCAAGGTGTCGGTCTGATTAAAATGAGAGCTGTAGAGGAGGGACCCTGTGGAGCTGAAAGTCAGACCTCTATAAAGGGGTGCTGCCAATTCATTTTGGAGAAGGGTCCTCATGGGGCTGGGACCCCAACCTCTGAGGAGGACCATTAGTAGTGAATGTTGGTGTTTCTGATCTCAGAGAAGGATCCTCACAGAGTGAGAAGTTGGGTACATATTAAAGTTAATTCTAAAATATAATACTGGGTCAGAAATAGACTGCTCACTGGAAACGAGAGGACAATAATAAGAAATGTATAGCTATTAACTAAATGTATTCTACACATCCTCACATAATTAAATGGGCCTCTTTTGTTATATGGTAATTAAGTGATGTTGAGTGGCTTATCCACGTTACACAGGAAGTCACACGCTCCAAGCAGATGTGGAATTTACTGTGTCTTATTTAGTAACCATATGATAGATTTCAGCATCATCTGATTTTAGACACTTGAAGAATTATAGTTTATTCACTTCCCTGTGTGTATGATCACTACGACAAGGAAACTTTTAAAGCAAGTGTAGGAAAATATGATTCTGTGAGGACATGAAATAAAGATACAATTCAGTGACTCAATGATTGAATTTGATACCCTGTTACAAGTGGCAATTTCACTATCACTTAATTGCTGTTTAAAAGAAATAGCATATTATTAGAATGATGATTAGCTTACGAAAATGGAGAGATGACAGCCAACTGAATACATTCATTCATTTGACAAATATTTATTGAGTTCTTGTTGTTTTTCAGACTCTGGACTAGATGGGTCAACAAAAAATTGGTTCTGCAAGTTGGAAGGTCAGCCAAGTTCTGGGCTTAGCCTTTATTTACAAGACAATGAACAAAGGTACATATGTTGCTGTTTAGCACTTGCCTTCTATATTACTCTAAATTTATATTTAATGCATAAATATAGTATATATAATTTATATACAACCTGTATTTATTATTATTATTACATATTAATATTTTTTGAAACAGGATCTCACTCTGTCACCCAGGTTGGAGTTCAGTGGTGTGATCATGGCTCACTGCAGCCTCGATATCCTGGGCTCGAGCGATCCTCCTATCTCGGCCCCCCAAGTAGCTAGGACCACAGGTGTGCACCACCAGGCCCCAGCTAATTTTTAAATTTTTCTGTAGAGACTGTCTTGCTCTGTTGCTCAGGATGGTCTCAAACTTCTGAGCTCAAGTAATCCTCCTGCCTTGCCTTCCCAAAGTGCTGGTATTACAGGCGTGAGCCAACGCGCCCAGCAATATCATTTTAAATATAGATAGTATGCTATGTGAAGTAATAAAAATCACAAAAAAAGAAATAGAAAAGATTTATGTCCTCTAGGAATTCATAGTAACTTGCAATTATCTGAGTCATAATTATATTTGTATAATAAAGAATACTTTAAATAAATCGATGCATGAAGGGAATACTAAAAAGATCCCACAGCATGCAAGAGTTGACTGAGAAGTTACAACCTCTATCGCCATCTAGTGGCAGTAATCTTAAAATCAGCTAGAACCAATCAGGAAGGGATTCAGAACTCACCTGTCTGGGAGGATTCAACCTTATCTCAAGAACCAAATGCCATCGAATGTGATTTTCTCTCTTTGTTCTTGGTTAGTATGCAGTAGAATGAGTGACGTGGGTAGTTTATATATTAATTACAAGCTTGCTTATTTAGACTTTAAAAGAAGATGTGAAAGCGAATATAAAACACGTTTATGTATTATTTCACTTGCTGAGAAACCTAAGTTATCTTCACTTTAGGAACAATTTTCATTTTTCTCTTAGCACATCAAAGGTATTTGTTGCCTAAGAAACAATGTTTATAACATCTTCTTTTAGATAAAAATATGAAAATTATCTATGATTGATTTTATTTAAACAATTTGAAGATGGCAATTGAAGATGACATATTTCTGAGATTTGTTTTCCTGCTTTGACTAGTAAGCAGAAGAATAATAATCAGATTTAGCAAAAATACCCTGAAAAACTATAATAAGGACCAACTTTTGCTTTTAAGATTATTTGGCATAATATCAAAAAGGCACATCACTTAAACTTTGAAAGATATATGAGCCTTAACTCGTTTTTGTAGCACAGGCCATGTAATTGAGTAAATAAGTTTCTATAATATCATTTTCTAATTTATCTTAAATTTATAAGCATGTGTGTTGATCATTATAATTAAAATTATTGTTTTTTTGGTTTGGCTAAATGACTCAAAATTGTTTTTAAATAAATATGCTGTGTATAAAACAGGAAGTATATGGGATATAAAATTATTTTTCCTTGGCCTTAATGTTCATTCATCACAGATGCATCACATAGATTAAATAAAACAAGCTGCATATCTGCACAGAGGAAAAGATGCAGAAATGTTTGCTTTGGGTTTACAGGGTGAAGAGTTAAAATAATCATACATCTCAATTCTTGGGACACGGTCATTATTTTATACAAAGCCCCTCTATTTTGTTACACTCTCCTCTCCCCCACTGTTTCACTCTGAATTTCATTCAGTTTCTTACTTATTTTCATCTAAACTCTACTTAGGTTCTTCCCCTTACTGTTTCTACTTCTAGTTATTTGTGACTAGTGTCTACATAGTATTCCCACTTTTTTGTTTCCATTTTTTCTAGTGATAGAACACCAGGTTGCCTCCTCCTCTTGGTACCACAGGTAATGTCTACATAAGCATCTTTGTATATGACCCTCCTGCAGGAATTTCCCTGGTTTATATTCTCAGGGTACTTTATAGGGATTTTACAGAATAATTTCATAAAGTAATGATTTCTTTTCAGTATGTTGCACTGTCCAGACTTCTACCTGGAGTGCAGGAGGGCTTCCCATTTCCACACAGCCTTGCCAATACCTGATATATAGGCCTGTGGGGGATTTTCTTTGCCAAAGTCCTTATTGTTGCATCTCAATATTCTGATTTTCACCAAGGTAAAGTCTATATTTATATAGTTGTTAGCCATTTTTGTTCCTACTGTGAATTGCTTATTCATATAGTTTTCCCATTTTTCTATTGGGTACCTACACTTTTCTTTATATCTTTTGATATGATTTAATATCTTAACATTTTTGAAAGAACATTTAACTTCTCCCAAAAATTCTCTATGATGCCCTGCAGTAAACAGGAACTCTCAATTTTGTTGGAGGCTAATTTTATTTGTGCCTTTTTAATTTGTTTAGTATTTCTTAAGAAATCATTGCCTACTCAGTTTTGCATATAGTGTGAGCAAGAAATCCAACTTTGTTTACCCAGTTTTAGTAACATTACATCTTCTAGTACAAAAGCCCTCGTTTCCCCACTGATTGGAAGTACAACCAAGTCTGTTCCAGGACATTGTTTTTATTATTATGCCCTGTAGCAAGTCTTTGTTTCTGTTGAGACTGGATTTTATCTAAAGCCCACAATTTCTACTCTAAAGAGAACTTGTCTAGCACAGAGCTTCTGTGGAAACAGCAGGGACATGGGTAGAGAGGCAGAGCCACCTAAGGAGTCATCATTCTCTGGCGACTGGGGGCATCAACACCAGCTTGAGCCCAGATTAGAATTTAAGATTACTATCTTCAGGGAAGGGACCAAAACCAGAATGGGTAATGGCTAACCAAGGCTTGGCATTGTAATTAATAAGGAGGAATGGGCTTATGAAGTCTTCTGATCATTTTTCTTCTTTTATCTCATTTTTTAAAAATCTGGTCAAAGTAGGTTTTATCTCGGGGAAGGGAACTATCCACAAATTTAACAAATGCTAAAATCAAAAGACCCTGAGAGATAAAAGATTGGAATCTTGGAAATTTCCTCTAATTTTCATAAATGTTATCACAGCGCAAATGAATATTAGTTATAATATTATAAAAGGCCCAAATGTCATATAAACTCAGCTTTAAATTACTCCAAATGTCATATAAACTCAGATTTAAATTACTCCTTGCTATAGATCATCAGTGCACTTCTCTTTTCTGGTTAATTTTCCTTTTTCCTTTACTGTGCTTTCATGTCATTTAAATTTTTTGTAACAATTATTTCTCTCTGCTCTCACCTGTTCCTCGTCCCAGATTCACCTGTTTCTTGCACATGCCATTGGCACGGCCCTTCTGTAAGTTCCCATCATATTTTCCTCCCCAAATCTACCACTTCTCTTCTCTTTCAAAATTATTAGTATTATTTTTTGAGACAGGGTTTCACGCTGTCACCCAGGCTGGAATGCAGTGGTGTGATCTCAGCTCACTGCATCTTCCGCCTCCCGGGTTCAAGCAATACCGCCTCAGTCTCCCGAGTAACTGGGACTACAGGTGCACCCCACCACGCTTGGCTGAGTTTTATATTTTTTGGTAGAGACAGAGTCTCACCATGTTGGCCAGGCTGGCCTTGAACTCCTGACCTAAAGTGCTACGTCAGCCTCAGCCTCCCAAAGTTCTGGGATTACAGGCGTGAGCCACCACCTGGCCTCAAAATTATCTTTTTTCTTTTAAAATAATTACTCAGCTTTTGTAAGTCCTAGTTCTTTTTTATTTACTGCATGAAAACTCTTTTCAACCTGCATTTTTAAATAAAAAATTAAAAAAGAGAAGATTTAATTTAAAAAATACAAGATGAGCCTGGAACCTCTGAAGGTGCCAGAAGTCAAGAGATGCTAAGAAAAGGTTGTGGGCAAGTCACATAGACACAGACAAAAATCAAAAAGGCTCCTAATAGCCAAACGAAGACAATATATACAACTAAACAAATAATGATAGGATTGAATTATCACCCAGAGAATTAAGAAACATCCATGCACTCATGCTGAGAGAGTAATGATTGGAAGATATGAATAAATGGAGGATGGCGTGTGGAAAGCTCTACTTAGAGAATAATTCTAATAAATGAATGTAGAAGAAATGAGGGAAACGGAAAATCTTTCTAGGCAAATACCAGAAAAATAATGGTTGTAGATCCGCTGATAAAATACTAGACTTTGTAGGCAAAAGTTTGAGAAGATAAATATATTCATAGTCTCAAAGTGACTTCCCCAATAAAATACAAATGGAAAAACAATACCGTTACAGTGTAGAACTTGGCAGGAACCACCTTCACTAAGGGAACAAGGATAATATTTATTGATAATATGATACATTTTCTTCATGAACCACCTCATAGGCTGCACTGAAAAAGATACAGCATCACGTCTGTAGTATTCTTGCCAAAAATGCAGAACCTCAACTTAATCCTGAGAAAAAAATCACATCAATCCAAATAGAGAGACAGTCTATCTGCCAAGGTCATAAAAACAAAGATAGACTAAGAAAATGTTGTATATTGGAGGAGAGCAAGTAGACATGACAACTAAATGCAATATAGGACCTTGGATTAGATGTGGGAACAGAAAAACAAACACTACTGGAAAAACTGGTGAACTTCAAATAAGGCAGCTTAGTTAATAATATTGTACCAATGTTAATATCCTTGTGTTGATGATTACAAGATGTTAACATCAGAGGAAACTGATGAGGAGCCACATGGAACTATACGTATATTATCTTTACGTTTCTACAAGTCTAAAATTGTTTAAAAATAAAACTTACGCATATATCTTTGCATGTATATATTTTTAATATGTTTTCTCTTGTATAGTTACCTCCTATTTATTTATTACTTCACTTACCAATAAAGAAAAGGCTTCTCAGTTTTCATGCACCTTCTTTGTGTGGTGGGTTGTTTGTTGCTGAATTCCACATTTGTACTTTAAAAACTGCAGCAGCAGCAACAAAATGAAAGACTTCCTAAGTATCTTATAGAGTACCTGTAAATGTGTAACATGTTTTCTTGCTCAAATCAGAAATCTGAATGTTTAGAGTGTTTATGGTCACCTAATGTTCTATCAGTTTTTCAGAAACTGATTTTTTAAATGATTTTAAAGAAACACATTATTCATCTCTCCCTGAGTGGGGCAAACTGCACCCTTCTACCCCCAGGAGTGACCACATCTATGACAATGGTATTGTGGTTGTGGCTTTGTTGGGAGACTGCTGAGGCTGAGAATGAAATTGTAGATGCAGAGAGGACAGACGCCTCCAGTAGTGAGAACATTTTTACCTAATCATCCAATTGCACCCTGTGCTGTTAGGTGTTCTCGTATCAACTGCTGCACTTTGAACAGCTTCCTTGCTCTCTAGCAGTTAAGCATCTCTCATTCAGCATCTCTGGAGGTCAATAGTCCAATTAGGTAACAATTGGAGCATTGCTCTTGAATACGATTTATCTCTGTTATAAATGAGACAAGATGCCAATGTCTACAGGGGTATTTCAGCAGGGGGAATTTTGGCCCTCAGGAAACATTTGTCAATATTTCAGATGTTTTTGATTGTCAGGACTGGGGAGGTGGAACTAGCATCTAGTGGGCAGAGGCCAAGGATGCTAGTAAATATTTTACAATGCACAGGACAACCCACCACACAAAGAACTGTCTGGTCCAAAATGCTATTATTGCTGAGGTTGAAAATCCCCCAATACACTAATGGCGTAGTTTAGGTACTAGTTAAGGAACTATGCCTGAGACATTTAGTCCTTAGGGAAACCTGTTAGTATCACACACATAAAGCCTTCACACTACTAAGGTTCCTTTTAAGATGGTTTTGCTAAAGATACAAGCTGTCCCATTGACCCAGCCTAATTTTATTAAAATAATAACAGTAAATAATGTTTATATAGAGCTTTAAATTATATCAAGGTTTTCTCATGTGTTACCTCATTTGAACCTTGGGTTGGGATGCTATCACAGTGAGGTCATTCCAGGGTAAAGCCCGTTAGTCATTTCTGGTGATATGTATATAGGGGTCTTAGCAACAATCCCTGCTTACATAGAGGGCACAAGGGCATGTAAGTTGATTCTCAAAACCAGACGTCAAAAGTCCATTGTCCCCTGGAGTTAATAGACAAATAATGACCCTGGATTATATCTCTAATTAAGTTTTTGGCAGTAAACAAAAGAAAACCAAATTAGATTGTTGCTATGAAGAGGCACAACAATGTCGACTCTAATTTTTCCATTTTGAGAAAAGTCAAGTAAAGAATTATGACTACTGTTAAGAAGGCAGCTGTTTTCCATCTGATTTTGTGTGTGTGTATGTGTGTGTGTGTGTGTGTGTGTGTGTGTGTGTAATGTAACTAAATTTATTAGACTGGGAGAGGAGCTTAAATTTTCCTAAAATCATCTCAATTTTTAATTATCATTCTAGTTTCTTCAGCTATCACTAAATGCTAATGATTTTCAAATGGATTTCTCCATTGCATGGAATCCTGTTCCCAATAGCCTGCAACAATCTCAAATTCAATGTCATCAAAACCCACTGAATGTCTCCCACTTCTTCCTATAATTCTTTTCTTTTTCCTATGAGCTGTACCTTGACAGTGCAGACCAACAGTGCATGAAACGTTAGACTGCTCAACAATTCTTTTTTTCTTTTTTGAGACAGAGTATCCCTCTGTCATCCAGCCTGGAATGCAGTGGCACAGTCTTGACTCACTGCAGCCTCCACCTCCCAGGTTTAAGCGATGCTTTTGCCTCAGCCTCCTGAGTAGATAGGATTAAAGGTGCCTATCGCTACACCTGGCTAATTTTTGTATTTTTGGTAGAGATGGGGTTTCACTATGTTGGTCAGGATGGTCTGGAACTCCGGACTTCAAGTGATCTGCCCCACCTTGGCTTCCCAAAATACTGGGATTATAGGCATGAGCCACCAACCACGGCCAACAATTATTTTCTTCTATTGTCTTCCTAAAATTGATGAAAATTGATCTGAAAAATCTATTTTTGTTTTTAAATTTTTATAATTATTTTTAAATTGTGGTAAAATATACATAACACAAAATTTGCCATTTGAATAGCTTTTAAGTATACAATTCAGCGCTATTAATTATATTGACAATGTGGTACAGCTATCATCATTATCTAGTTGAAAAATTTTTGTATCACCCCAAATAGAAACTGTATACCCATCAAATAATAACCTCTAATTTATTTTCCCTCGCCCCGGTAACCTCTAATCTACTTTCTGTCTTTATGAATTTGCCTGCTGTAGCTATTTCATAAAGGAGAAATCCTACGATGTTTGTCCTCTTGTGTTTTCTGGTTTATTTCGCTTCGCATAATGCTTTTAATGCTTCTGGCTTATTTTGCTTAGCATAATGCTTTTTCATCCATGTTGTACTATGTATCCATTATTTCATTAATTTTATGCTAGAATAATAGTCCTTTATATATATTCCTATTACAATAACTAAAATAATAAAACAAGTAAAAACCCTGACAATTCCAATTGTGTGGAGGATGTGGAACAACTCAAATTTTTATCACTGCTCCTGAGAATACAAACTGTTACTTCCTAGTGGCAGTTTTCTATAAAGTTAAACATGCCCTTACTATTTGACACAGAAATCCCATTCAAGTCAAATGAAAACCTAAATTCACACCAAACTCTCTATGCAAATGTATGTAGGAGCTTTATTCACAATTGCCAAAATCTAGAAATAACCCAAATGTTCCTTAACTAGAGAATAGATATACAAGCAATTGAGTATACTCAGCAGATTACTGATGCACACAGCAACATGGATGAATCTCAAATGCATTATGTTATATGAAACAAGCCAGACTTAAAAGTCTACATATTATGATTCCATTTATATGCCATTCTGGAAAACAAAACTATACCAATAAATAACAGATTGTAGTTGCCAGGAGTTAAAGATGGAAGTGGATTTGATGACATGATGCTAATAAAAATCAGAAACTTCTACAGGACAAATTGGCACATTTCTTCAAAACATAAATGATATAGAATGGTGGGGTATGGAGAGAGGATCTGTTATTGCTTAAATTTATAGACACATCAATCAAAAACAATGTGTCGACCTCATAACCTGATCATATTCACAGTTAGAAGACATGTTTAAGAAACTGAGGTGATTTGAATAGATGGTGTATCAAATAGCATTAAGCAATTTGGATTGTACCATCGGAGTCAATGACCAGATAATAACTTCAAAAACGGTCTCAGGTGGACTAAGTACTTTAGGCTTCTGACTATTCTTAACAAATCCTGGTTGAAAATATAAAATACAGGCCTAGAAAATACCTGTATAAAGACAGAGCCAAGCTTTAACATGATATTGAGGAGCTAAAGCATTGGATTCAAGCAAAAAAATCACATAAGAGAAAAAAATATAATCTTATATTCTAATTGGAAGAGATGAATAACACTAAATAATTTGTTTAACTTTCCCAAACCTGGGTGTCTTCTAATCTAATAGGTGGACCTAACTAGGCTTAAGTCTCTTGTAGGTAATAAGCTTACTTGGTTTTCTGAAGCTAAATGACAGTGTAGTCAAATTGGCAGCCAAAGTGTGGAGGTTACACCAGTGAAAAAGTGAAGTGAAAAGGGGCAGAGATGGTGGTTTTGGGAGCTGAAGGGACAGGGACCTCATAAGCAGCATTTAGTGGAGGCAAAAGAGTCAATTGTCGTTGAAGAGATGGTCGTGGCTCAGCAGGCTGAGAAGGAATCACAGGTGGAGGAGGTAGAAAAAGGAGGGAGGCCGAACACAGTGGTTCATGCCTGTTACCCAGCACTTTGGGAGGCCGAGGTGGGTGGATCATGAGGTCAGGTGTTTGAGACCAGGCTGGCCAACATGGTGAAAAGCCGTCTCTACTAAAAATACAAAAAACTAGCTATGCGTGGTGGCAGGTGCCTGTAATCCCAGCTACTCGGGAGGCTGAGGCAGGGGAATCACTTAAACTTGGGAGGCAGAGGTTGCAGTGAGCGGAGACCGTGCCACTGTACTCCAGCCTGGGCAACAGAGCGAGACTTCATCTCAAACAAACAAATAAACAAAACAAAACAAAACAAAATAACAAAAAAGAGGGAAAGAGAAAGCAACAGAGATGTCTTTTGTACTGATGTCTATGTTCCTGGGACAATTCTCCTCCTTATCATCTATTGCAGGAAGATAGGAAGCCACATCATCTGTGGAGAATACAGCAAAACAAAACAAAAAAATCCCCCAAATCTTGAGTAAATTTTGTTCATTTTACTAGATATATTACCAAGCTGATTTTATTTTTTTAAGTCCTTATTTGTTAGTAATAAACTCTGAATTTTTTATTGTTAAAAAACTATTATGCCAAGAATTTGCTTTAAAATTTGTAGGAAAAACAATGTAAGGGAGATATTTAAAAAGCAAGAATAACAATATGACTAATTATCATTCCTTTTTAAAAATGTATAATAATTGTGTCAATATAGTGTGTAGTATATTTTGATACCTGTATACAATATGTAATGATAAAATCAAGGTAATTAACATATCCATTGCCTCAAATATTTGTCATTTCTTTATGTTGAGAACATTCAAAATCACCTTCTAGCTATTTGAAAACATACACTCTATTGTTAACTATGTCACCCTACAGTGCTGTAGAACACGAGAACTCATTCCTTCTATCTACCTGCAATTTTGTATACATTATCTCTCCCCTTCCTCTACCCTTTACCTTTCCCAGCTTCTAATAACCACAATTCTATTCTCTGCTTCTATGAGCTCAACTTTTTTTTAGCTCTTACATATGAGTGAGGACATACAGTATTTATTTTTCTTGGCATATTCCTGACTTATTTCACTTAATATATGTTCTTCAGGCTTATCCATGTTGCCTTGAATGACAGGATTTCATTCTTCTTTATGGCTGAGCAATATTCCATTGTGTATACATGCACCACACTTTCTTAATCTGTTGATGGACACTTAGGTTGATTCCATAACTTGGCTATTGTGAATAGCACTGCAATAAAGATGCAGGTACAGAAAACATTACTAATTATTAAACCTAGGTGATTACTAAAGGAGTTTTCTGGAATGTCCAAAGAAAACATATTGAATATATTTTTAGTTTTAATCATATCCCTGAGAGATCATTACGATAGCTGTTATATCCATTTGTGGAGACAAAGGTGACTCCATCTTGGAGGCTAATCCACCAGGTTGATTTCTGATTGGCTCCACTCCTGTGAATGCCTCCTGATTTCTACTTTATTTACTGTCCCTAATTTAAGAACATGTCATCTTTGATGTTATTGCACAAATTATAGTCTATGATGCACACAGTATTCTTGCCTGTCTGGAAGGTTGCCTTTAATTGCCTTGTATTGAGCATTTATACATTTCTATACAGTATTTGAGTTCTAGGTCTGGGAGTAAAGGTGCAGAGGTCTACCTGCCCTGCGGCTGCCCAAAACCATTGCTTCAGTCTGTAAGTTCCCCCAATAAAACACCTTTTATTAATAAACTAGATTTGTTTGCCTGATTATTTGGTTTCTCCGCTCCTTCAGCATTTGGTGGTTGCTTTGTATAGACGGGCCTTTCAGCAAACTCCATTTGAGGCAACTAGCATTGTTGAGCACCTCTATATATGAGGTATGAAACAGTTTATTTTATTTAGCCATTATACACACACACACACAAAGCAGGCTGGATATAATGGATGCAAATGGTATTATACATGTCCACAATTCTCTGGGGATCGGCCACCTTCCAGAACCTCAGCTAATCTCTGCCCCAACCACTTCCACACAATGCCAACTCTGCTCTGGCTCATGCACACCTCCTGGGGCTGATGGTTACTTGTCCCATGAATGCTGGAACTTCCCTTTTGGCCACCACAAAGCAGCCAGGCAGACCCATCTGGAGTTCTGACTCCTCCAGCTACTTGAGGACTTCAGTAGAATGTCACACCACAGGACTTGGCATATGTCATTCCAAGAGGCAGCTGAAGGGGCCAAAGGATGTCACTAGGTGGTGCATGGAGGTAAAGTCAATGGAGTCAAACTCTGGCCAGTGAGAAATAGGAGATGTGTGAAGCTCAGCCAACTGTATTCCCTTTTCCTGCTTTGATGCATGGATTCCCTTTTTAGCCATCCAGGAAATCCTACGCCAAGTGGATACAGCTGCTGGTTACCATGGCTCTCTATATCCTTTTGCCTCATGTTGCTTCTTTCCCTTACTTGCTGCTCCAGATTTTTGCCCTACTACCCCCCAATTAAGTGTTGATGCTTTCATCCTGCCCATAGGCTTTGTTTTCTAGGGAATGTAGACTAAAACAGTTGGCATTGATATTCCCATTTTACAGATGGGGATCAGGTTAGTGAAACTCAAGAGAAGTTGAGTCACATAAATAGCAAGGTCAGGCCAAGCCCAGCCCGAATCCTAGGTCTGTCTGGCTTTCCTCACCATCCCATACTATATCTGCACCCAAGACAAAAAAGTTGTGCCTTTCTTAAGACCACAGAGTGACAAAGACAGGATTTGTACGGTAATGTCCTGAAGCCTTCCCATCACTTCAGAAAGCACACTTACATATACAATGGGCAAACTTAAAAATGGTAATGTCATTAATACATTCAGAAAGCACATAAAATCCACTAATATATTTCAGGAGGGGAAAAAAAGGCTTTAATTAGGCAGAGATCCAAAACCAAACACAAGAATCTGTAACGCTCCCAAGGCTTTTAATCTTGTCACATTCTCTTCCTAGGCCCCAATCATCTCTGTGCCAAATACTCCATTACCAAAATTAGATTAGCCATGTTTAAATATAGTATAGAGGCATTTTACATGAATATATATACAATTCAATCCAGAAATATCAGGTGGTATTGGTTATAAATTGCAGGCTTCTACTTTATTACTTTTGTTAATTATATTTATGTAATCATTTTAAAATGAGTAATACACTTACAAGTCCCCAAAGAATATTCATTTTAATATCTCTATCTTATCTTGATCTCAACTCTCCTGCATCCCTAAAATACTGTTGTATATCCTTCTAGAAGGAAGGATTAAGTTAGCTGCTTGAAATCCACTCACAATGTTTTTTTTAGGGGACATACCCCCAGGAGAAAGGCAGAGAATCTTGTCTAATTTCTAAGTCATCTGGACCTTAAGATAAATGAACTTAACTGATATTTATAGGAGGAAGAGGCATTGTCTCTGAAAGGCCATTAGAAGGTAGTCCTGGCTTAGGATAGCCCATAGTAAATAGAACCCAGAATCACTGAGGCTGAGGGAGCTCCCATAGGCTGGGCCTGAGCAGTATGCAGGTCTATAATGGAAATGCTTCACAGTTCTGTGAACTTCTCCAGAAGAATGGCCTTCTAGGTGACAGCACCTGTGGAGCCAGCATGACTTCCCAGACCTCTCTGCTGCATCTGAGCATTTTGATAGCATAGGACCTTGCCATTCTGAAACAAAGCATGCTGTAGGGAAATGTATCTCTGATTCACGACAATCTGTGTGTTAACCCAGACTCCTAAAGGATGTCTATGCATATACATACAAACTTTTATTCTTTTTTTATTTAAATTTAGACCCAATCTTGCTCTGTTGCCAGGCTAGAGTGCAGTGTTGGGATCTTGGCTCACTGTAACCTCTGCCTCCCAGGTTCAAGCATTCCCCTGCCTGAGCCTCTTGAGTAGCTGGGACTACAGGCACACACCACCACGCCTGGCTAATTTTTTGTATTTTTTTAGTAGAGACAGGGTTTCACCATGTTGGCCAGGATGGTCGGGATCTTCATACCTCGTGACCCACCTGCCTCTGCCTCCCAAAGTGCTGGGATTACAGGTGTGAGCCACCGCGCCTGGCTCATACTTGTATCCTTTTCCTAACCCTTTTTACACCAGGGTTGGTGTAGTATAAATACTGTTCTATAATTTGATTTTTTCCTGATTATTTGAAAATCTTAAAAAAGCTAAAAAAACAAAAGGAGAGTGAATCACATAATACTACCAAAATATTTGTCTTTGTACTTTTTATATATTTTGCTTTAAGTTTGGGGGAAAATGAGGTGAATACAAACTTTATTAGCAAAGATGCATGGAAACAGGTACGTTCATATATTGCTTATAGGGGCATAAATTGAGACAATCTCCATGGAGCACCATTGCTATGAAGCACCAAGGCTGTCAAAATTAAGATGCATATTTCCTTGAAGTCAGCAATTGTAATTCTAGAAAACTGTTCTATAGATGTATTTACAAATAGACAATACAGTATATGTATAAGATTATTCATTGCAACACTATTTACAGGAGTAAAAGCTTAGAAACTACCTAAATGCCATCAATGGAATATTGATTCAATTAGACATAAATACATAGAAGCCATTAAAAAATGAGGAAGCTCTTTGTGTCCTGATATAGAAATGTCTACAAACTGAGCTGGATGTGGCAGCTTACACCTGTAATCCTAGTATTTTGGGAGGCTGAGGTGGGTAGATCACCTAAGGTCAGCCTCAGGTTTGAGCCTCAGGTTTGAGACCAGCCTGGCCAATATGGTGAAACCCTGTCTCTACTAAAAATACACAAAATTTGCCTGGCATGGTGGCTACTCAGGAGGCTGAGGCAGGAGAATCATTTGAACTCAGGAGGCAGAGGTTGCAGTGAGCCGAGATCGTGACACTGCACTCCAGCCTGGGTGACAGAGACTCTGTCTCAAAAAAGAAAAGAAATGTCTACAAACTGTATTAGCTACAGCACACACTACAATGCTTTTATTAACCAGGGGGGAAACATTTTCATGAATCACTAGCAAACTGTTGGTGTATACCCTTCAAGTATTTTTCTTTCTGATTAAATATACTTATATATTTTTCCAATACAGTATCACACTAAATGTGCTATTTTATAACCTATTTATTATAATTTCCTAAATGATCAACATTATATCACGTTAATAAACTTCGACAACATGAATTTCAAATACTTTAATTAAAGTAAAATATAAATATTGGAACATATACAAACCACAAGCATGTAGCTCAATAAATTATCAGAGTAAACAAACCGACTTCAGAACATCCATGATAACCCTACATCCTCTCTCTCAACTTGTTCATGAATTCATAGTATTTGAAATAGAATCCCATAGTAACAAGTGGAAGTGTTCTATATATATTCTAAATCTTCTGTTTCAAAGACTACAAAATCGTTTTCATTAGCAATAGAGGGTGAGCTACGACTTAAATTTCCATCAATAAATTAACTGCAACTTATTTTACTATGCTCTTCTTACTAAAACCTCAGCTGATCATTTGCAAATCTGAATTTATGAGGTGTCTATGACATGATACATGTGAAGCTGAAGTTATCCATATAAACTCACATAACTAAAAGTTATAAAGGCTTGTAATGAATTAAAGCCACAAATAATATTCAAATACTGTTTATGTGGTTCACACTGGGCTATATTCTGCACCTGCAAACTTCATTATTCACTACAACCTCAACAAGGATATTTCTAAGTTACCTAAAAGATAGTGATCTGAAGGAAGTAATTTTAAAAAAAAGATATCTAAATACTAAATGATGTTTTAAAAAACAGTGCATTTTGTAGAGATCATGTTTCTCGGAAACCTGCTAGTTAATGGAAAATTGATAGGTGTATTATCGAAGAAAAAATTAATCAAAAGGAAAAAAAATCTAGGAAATCATCAGAAATACAAGTAAAATTTGCCAAATCGGTACACACAATTGCTCTTGTTTTTGTGTCATAATTCGCCTTTGTAAATGGTGTGGTCTATCTATGCAGGACAGGAAGCCCACGGGGCTCATGTTTATCAGTGTTTCCAGACTTCAACTTGGCTTCTGAAGTGAAGTCTGTTTTGTCTCCGTTAGTCTCATCTCTCCCATCTTTGAGTGAGTGTGTAACTTCAGTGGCTCTTGTTGAAGGAACAGAGGAACAAGAGGCCAAGGTCTAAGAAAAGTGTTATGTTTTTTCGGGTGTGTGTGTGTGTGTGTGTGTGTGTGCCTGCATTAGAGAAAGACAAGAGCAGCTTTGATGTAGGAGGTATTGTGTAGTAAAAGAAATATAATTTTATTTTATTTATTTACTTATTTTAAGAAGCAGTATGTGGCTTAAGTGCTTTCAAAGGACTTGAGAAATGCAAATATTTTGAGATTACTTTTGAGTGTGGCATTGTATTCTTCTTGCATCAGGATGAAACCACATGGTTTATACTTTTTTGTGCATCATGAATGCAAAAATCTGAGCTTTAATATCTAAGCAGCATTTATTAACAAATTGATATATGCTGATTAAATATTTAAATTCAGCATGCATTTGTCGTATTTAGGATTTCATGTTTACAAAACACTAAAGAAACTCTTTCTCTTGAAACTTTGAATGAAGAAGAAAGTTTAAGTTAACAAAACACTTTATTTTACAAATTAAAATTGAAGAAGTGTTTAATAGTGAAATATGTTCAGGAAACACTATAGTCTCATTCTATTTCTGCAGATATGTTAATACAAAAATGATTAATTGATTAAACAACTTTAGCTTGCTGTATTTGAGTGTTTCTAAGTGTTGACATACTTAACATATTTTTCTTTACAACCTGCAGACACTATAGCCAAATCTTCAGTAGTCCTCCATTTTTAGATATTTTACCACTCATTTCTATAACACATGCAAGGAAAAAAAAATTGCAATCTTACCCAACTCTTCCATAGAATTTATTGCATGAGACTTGCATAGTCTTGATATCAGAACCCAAAGAAGCCAGAAAAATAAAGGAAAATTAAGGCTCATTTCCAGTCATTAACATAATGCAAAAATCTTAGACCAAATACTGGCAAACTGAATCCAAGAATTTCTAAAAGGGATACAGCATCATAACTAAACTGCTATTCTCACCTCCTATTCTCTGGAATAAAAGGTTACTTTAATGTTAAAATGTCTGCTAACATAATTCAACAGAGTAACCATTTGAAGGAAAAAATACGATATTTTCAAAAGGTGCAGAAACAGTGTTTGATAAAAGTCAACACTTATTCCTGACAATAATTCTAGGGATAGACAAGAATTGTTTAATCTGATTAGAGAGTATCTATGAAAAACCTACAGTAAATGTCATACTTAAAACATATAGTAAATGTCATACTTAACATCAAAACATTGAAACCGTTCCCTTTGATGTAAACAACTAGACAATAATGCCCCTACCACCTTTTCTAGTCAACTTTGTACTAGAAGTCTTAAAGCAATAAGGGAAGAATAAGAAGTAAATGGTATAAAGATGGGAAAGGAAGACTCATTATTCATTTAGAATATATTTGTATGCACAAAGAATTTAAAAGAGACTTGTATAACAAGTTACCACAAACCTAATGGCTTAAAAACCACATATGTATAATCTCATTGTTTCTACGAACCACAAGCCAAGGAGCAATATAACAAGGTTCTCTGCTCATGACTTGAGTTGACCTGGGTGTTCTCATCTGGAGCTCAGGGGCCTTTTCCAAGCTCATTCAGGTTGTTGGCAGAAATCCGTTTCTTGTGGTTGTAGGACTGAGGTCCTCAGCTGTTGGAAGCCATCTCTCTCCACAGCAGTTCACAGCCTGGCTGCTTGCTTTTTCAAGGTTAGCAGAAGTTCTCTTTTCAGAAACAGCCCAACCCCTCCTTAAGAGCTCTCAACTGGTTAGGCCAGGCCTGTCCAGAATAAGCCCCAAGTTGATTAGCTCAGCTGATTTGAGACCTTAATCACTTCTGCAAAATCCTTTATCTTTGCCACACAACTAAACCTACTATTCATGGAGTGATATTCCATCATACAAGCCCTGCCCACAGGTAAAGGGAGTGTCCACCAGAGGGCAGAAATCTTAGGGCAGAAATCTTAGAACTCCTTTGGCCACAAAACTTCAGAAAAATTTTTTTAAATTAGTAAGAGTTTAGCAAGTTTGGTGTTTACAAAATTTATATACAAAAACATTTGTATTTTTAAGTACCAGAAATAGAGTTACAAAATGATAAAAGACCATTTAAAATAGAATTAAAAATTGAATAATTAGTAGTTAATATGACAAATAATTGTATAATCTATATAGAGAAAAAATAAAACTTTAATGGAAGACATTAAATAAGGTGTATTAAAAGGAAAATGCTACCTTAATATATATAACCAGTGTAACCCCAATAAACCTAATAAGCAATTTTTGTTTGTTTGATTTTAGGATTGGCTAAAATGAAATAATTCTAAAATGTGTATGAAAAAATAGAAAAATAAGAACACCCAAGCAACTAATAAAAAAGATAGACAAAGGGGTACAATTTTATCTATCAGGTATCAAGATGGGCCATGAACTACACTAATTAAAATAGTATAGTGTCAGTACAGGAAAGACAAATGGTTCAATGAAACAGAACAGACAACTCAGAAACTGAATTACCTATGTACCAATAGACTATGACAGAGTAGTAGATTACTAGGGAAAGTTAATACAGTTTATTAAGTGTTTCTGGGACAATTTGGCACCCATTTGAGAAAAAAGTTAAATTAAATTCCTGCCTCACAGTATTAAAAAACTAAAGAGGGTAAAGGCCTAAAAAAATAAAGACATAATTGGAAAATTTTTAGCGATAATATAGGAAAAGTAGCTTTCTAGCTACTTAAATCCTTAAACAGGACACAAAAGATACTAACAAAAAGAAAAGTGTAGGTAAATGCATTAAAAACTTTAAGAAATCGTGTTAATCAAAATGACACCACAAAATTAGTGAAAAATCTACACGTAACTGGCAAAGTATTAATTTCCAAAATATACAAAGAAATACTACAAATCAATAAAAAAAAGACAACCCAGTAGAAAAAAATTGAGAATAAAAATTACCTATCCCTTTATTAAAGACAAGAAATTGGTCAATAAACATTTGTAGATTATCAATCTTGTTAGTGATCAGAAAACTAGATTAAAATCTCAGTAAGATGTAGACCCACTGGATTGGTAGATATAAGGTCTGACAATAGCAAATACTGGAGAAGATGTCATTTAACAGGGATTCTCATAGACTGCTCATAAGAGTACCATTTGGAAAACAATTTAATGCTATCTGGTAAAGCTGAAAATACACGTACACCAGGATTTAGTATTTCAATCCTCTGTGTATAATGTAGAGCAACTGGTCCACATCTGTCTCAAGGTTCATGTACAGTGATGGTCATAGCAGCATTGTCTTTGGTAGTCTCAACTTAGAAACAACCTAGGCTGGGCACAGTGGCTCACGCCTATAATCCCAGCACTTTGAGAGGCCAAGGCGGGTGGATCACGAGGTCAAGGGATCGAGACCATCCTGGTCAACATGGTGAAATCCCGTCTCTACTAAAAATACAAAAATTAGCTGGGCATGGTGGCATGAGCCCATAGTCCCACCTACCAGCTACTCGGGAGGCTGAGGCAGGAGAATTGCTTGAACCCAGAAGGCAGAGGCTGCAGTGAGCTGAGATCGTGCCATTGCACTCCAGCCTGGGTAACAAGAGCGAAACTCCATCTCAAAAAAAAAAAAAAAGCAACAACTTAAACATCAATCCGCATTAAATTGGACACATAAATCATGTTTTGTTCATACAATGCAATAGTACACAGAAACTTAAGAGACCACAGTTACATTCAATCAAATGCGTAAGCCTCACAGGCATAATGTTGAATGAGAGAAGCAAGATGATAAGGAAAATCTGAAGAAAGTATAATATTCATCTAAAAAGTATATTCATATAAAATATGAGACTGATAATACTCTAATATAAGTGATACATGCATAGATAGAAAAACTATAAATGTGGGTAGGAAAATATATGCCACATAAGTTGAGACAGAGATCACCTCTGGAGGGACTGGAGGGTGTTGTAACTGGGGAGGGACATGTGAGGGGCTTCAGTGGTGTTGGTGGTACTCCGTTTCTTCATCTGTGTGATTTTACATGTGTGCAAATATTTGTGTATAGTACAAGGTTTCTATTGAAATTTTAGCTTTTTATTGTGGGATGCTGCCCAGTGCATTCTAGCATATTTAGCAGTATCTTTGGTCTCTACCCACTAGATGCCAGTAACATTTCATTCACTTCAAATTCTGACAACCAAAATATCAGCAGACATTGCCAAATGTCCCCTGGGGAACAAGGTCACCTCCCACTCTTCCTTGAGATCCACTGGTGTTCTCTAATGAAAATCTCTAATATAATCCAAGAATGGTTGTTACTCATTCACAACAGCCAACATGATTTTTACTTGAGCCTTCCACATTTTAGCATAAGTGAAAAGTAATAGGACATTTCTGTAGTTTGTCACAGGAGCATTTGCTGCTGCTTATGCAAATCCTAGCTTTGAGATTGCTTTCATTCCCCAGTTCCTTTATTCAGTGATAGTTTCATAGGCCACTAGTTAATGGGAGAAGAATTTTTAATCACCTTCAAAGATTTGATGAAAATTTTCCCTCTGCATGGCATAAAATAAGACCAATAGAGAAAGTTCTTCTATTATCAAATCAAACATTTTAAAACTAGCCTAAGGTTCCTGGCCCTTTCGTCTAGGAAAACACTACTTTTAAGTTAGTTAGATTTACATTCTCTTTTATTGATTAAAAAAAGGTAGAAGCTGAAAACTTGACAACACAGTGCATGTTTTATATTACAGACGTTTTAAAGCACATTGTCTTTTATGTAAGTGCATTTTGAAAAAAAAAATAATGTTATGATTCATTAGGGTTTAGTCAGAGCCATAAATCTGCCATGGAACACAGGAAAAGCGTCATTTAGTTATATTGGAAAGAGGACCATTACCACAGCCCAACCACCTGTACTAAATTGAGTTATTTAAAAACTCAAGGGATGTGTGCCTGTGTGTGTGTGTGTGTGTGTGCAGCAATATACACAAGCAGTGACATCAGTAACATTTAATGTAGTAAAATAATTCACTTAATAACATGTGTTCTTTAGTTATGTTTTTTAAAAAAATGTTAAAGAAATAAATTTAGTAAGTGCCTAAAAGCATAGGATTGGGTCAAGTGTAGCATTTTTTAATGAGTCTAGTGTACTATTTTTAAAGTTAATATACATGGAATACATACAATCCTATATGCATATATTTTATAAATGTATTTTAGAGTTTTTAGTTTATCCCATTAACATTTAGAATAAGTAAAGGGTAAGTATTTTGTTAAGCGGTAGTATACTATTATCAGTGTTTACAGTGTGGTGCTGGAATTATCTTGTACTAGCTTGCAAGAACCAATTGATAAGCTTCAAAAATTTTACTAGCTGGTAGATACCAAGTTGGTAGTCTGAAAGCAGTCATGGTGGGAATACTTAGACCACCGAAGTCAGCAAACTTAACAAATCAGGTTTCCCCAGCCTCAGGAACATGGGTTGTCAAGCATTTGACAGCATGCCACTGGCACTTAGACTAAATGGTGTCATATAGACTGTATTCTACTATATTTAGAAGTTAAAAGTATATTTATGCTTTTGTAGTAAAATTTACTGATTTATGTGAAATATGGACTTTTAGTTACCTCTTAATTCTGTTTTCTCTTACAGAATCCATCTTAACTGCTTTCCCAGCTTCTATCAAGAACATAAAAATTTCTGCCTAGCAATTATCCCAATGTATTTTATTAAAATCCAAAATATTAAATTCTTGGCCTGTATTATCTAAAATGTTAGTGTTTATTTGTATCTAATTTTGGATTTCAAAATTTTACATGAAGACAAAGGGAGAGCAGCTTGAAATAGGGCAAAGATACTAAGTTAGAAATATAAAATTACCTTTATTAAATGATGAACTGTTGTTTTCTACCTTCAGTGAAATATAAACAAAATGAAGTTTAAAAATACATGATATAAGTACATTAAATGATATTTGATTCAGATATCAATAAATATTTTCTAAAATGAGATCTGTAAAGTAAAGTGAATTCTTGGTAGACATATAAGAACTATGGTTTAGTTAACGTTTTGCTGCCTTGCAGCAAAGCAGTAAACACAATGGATATCTTTGTTCCTTTCCAGTTTCTTCTCTTCAGTAAAAATAAATCTTAACTAAATGCACTAAGTACGTAAATACAGTTCCTGATTTCCCAATCTCCAAATGTCAGAAGACAAGAACAGATATATTTTCATCATAAATATTGTTTAGTTGTTGTTTGTTTTTTTTCAGGCTGAGAGTTAAACTTTGAGATTCTTATATTTTCTTGTTATCAGGCCATTTTCCCCACTTGAAATTTTCTCTGCCTGTCATTTTTACCTGTTATGTACCTACTGATAAACAACAACAACAACAACAACAACAACAACAACTTCAGCCAAATTAAGTTTAAAGGAGTTTAATTGAGCAATGAACTATTCGTGAATCCTGCAGCCCCCAGAATCACAGAAGATCCATAGAGACTGCAGCGTAGCCATGTAATGGAAGAAGATTTATAGACAAGAAAAGAGAAGTGACAGGCAGAGATCAGCAGTGAGGTACAGAAACAGCTGGATTGGTTACAGTTTGCCGTTTGCCTTATTTCAACACAGTTTGAACACTTAGCAGTCTATGAGTGGTTGAAGAATGGCTGCTGGGATTGGCCAAGACTCAGCTATAGGCACATACTCCTAAGTTAGGTTTTCAGTCTTGTCTGACTATTAAGCTAGGTTGTATTTCATCCACAAGGACTCAAATGTAGAAGTATGGAGTCCTTCTCAGGCCATATTTAGTTTGCTTTAACGATTTCTCCCTTTGGTCATTTTCTCAATTTTGAGAGAATGAGCAAAATCTTAGTTATTGACGTCACTAACACCATGGTAAATGTATTTATATGGTCTTGAAACCCACTGGGAAACAGTAGAACAGTGGGTTTTCTAAGGAGGGTACAAGGACTGAGTAGAGAATATATCTTTTTGCTGGAATGTTCTGTTTACAGGAGAAAAATAAAAACTGGTCTGTTCTAGGATCTATTTCCTTAAATGCTTAGTTTGATTACATCACATTTAGCACAAGTGACTCCATTTTATTTTGGTTTGCTCTACTGGGGCCTAGTGCATGAGCTCAGTTCAAAACAATGGCTTTCCATAATTTTGTTTTTAAAAAATTCCCCTTTTTTGACCAGGTTCTCACTTAGGTGACAGTGTGACCAAAATGTAGGCCTTAGTGCCACTCTCAGTTACCATCATTTTGAGTTTCCAGTCTCAGCATGTCATTCATAGTTTTGGTGTCCTCTTTCACCTTTTGTCATTCCAGTTGAAGAAAGACCATTTGACATTCTAGAGATAGCTGCATGCAAACATTTGAAACCTTTGAAAGAATACAGCACTCTCGGGAGACTATAACTATGACTATCAGGAGGATGATAGCAATAGTTTGGAGTATGCTTCTTATCCAGGGTCCCTATAAACCACACCACCTAAAATTAAATAGATTAAAGAATGAGCTAGACGAAGAGTCTACTCACATGATTATGTGGCCTTTTCATTAATCTCCTAGAACTGAAGTTTTAGAATTGACATTTGATGTATTTCTCACAGGCCACAAATGTCAGCAGCTGGACAGATACTTTTCTGTTTAGCCAATTCTATTACTTAGCATAACTTTCACAAGAGAATGTAAAGTCTGTTGTGTAACCATAGGCTTTACAGTAGAATCTGCTATTGAGTCTATTATGAGGGATACGTTTTTAATTATTGCCTCTTTTATTCCAAATCATGGAAACAGGACCTAACAAATGATGACTTGCTAGAAGAGCAACGGCCTCCTGACAACGTTCTCTTTAACTCATCATGTGGGTTAATAAGAGTTTTGACTGATTATGAGGCAACCTATGTACCATAAAACTTTCTCACCTACAATGAGTCTTCATTTTTTATCTACCAAAGTATAAGGTTATTCATGGATAAGGCTGGCTGTAAAATCCTTCACAAATAAAAGTATAGTTCAGATCATTTCACCTGGTTTGGCTTTGCTTGATTTTTTTTTTAATTGTGTGGCAAATTTCCTAAAGCCCTTTTATAGCTTCAGTGTTTCATATGTTACGTAAGAAGGCTTTGCCCACTAGATGATTATATAATTATTTTCCAAACACTTTTCCAAGAGCATTTTAAATTTTGTGCTCTTCATTAGTGGATCTAGGACTTATTTTAGACATAGATTGATGTAGAGATATACTTTTTTTCCCACTGATTAAGAGGAAATTGTTCTAACACCATTGTATATTAGTCTAACTTTTCCCACTGGTTTGAAATGTCATGTGCGGACATTATTATATTCATCAATATTTAGCTCCCATGGCAGACCATCTTTCCTTTCTGTTAGGAAGGTCTTATGATTAGTTCTTGCCAATGGCCTATGAGCTGGATTGGTAGGTATTACTTTTGGACTAAGAAAGCAAAAAGCTTCTTGCAGCGTTTATATTTCTCTTTTCTCACTATGTGCATGGCAAAGGTTTCATGTTGAGACAGCAGAGATACAAGACTTAAGCAATGTGTATTGTGTGGACCCTGCCCAGGGTATAGCATCTCTGGAGAGTCTGTTAGTTCCACTGTCAATTTTGCATGCCAGAGAAATTAGCTTTTTGAGTTAAGCCTCTGAGATTTTAGGGATTTTTTTTTTTAACTTCTGCCTAAGTCTATCTTATCCTGACTAATATATGACCTTTAACATATATAAATACCCATAAACATGACTATTTATTTTTTTGGGTTTTGTTTTTTGAGTCTTCATTCTAAACCATTTATTTATTTGCTTCTTCTCATGCCAATACTTCCCTTTAATTGTACTTTATAGTAACTTTATAGCAGATTTTAATACCTAAGAGGGCCAAGACCTACATCATTATTTGTTTTCAAAATCCTGTTGACTGGTCTCAGGCATTAATTTTTAAGGTAGATTTTTATAATTCTATAGAAGATAACTTGGTGAAATTTGCAATGGTATTGCATTAGATTTATAGCTTATAGATTAATTTAGGATAATTGCCATATAATGTCCTGTAGCTTTTTTCCTATGTCTTATATATTTCTATTAGTTTTTTAAAACATAGGTTTTTTTTAAGCTATAGAATGAGACCTCTGTCTATATTACATTTTAAAATTAATTCTAAGCAGTGTACAGGAAAATAATTGATTTGTATGTTTCTCTTGCATGCAACTGCTCTTTTCCTCAGCTCATTCATTAGTTCTGAAAATAATTAGTTGATTTTCTTGCACCATGACATTGTCCTGGAGTTATTTCTTAGAGGCTTATCATATCTTCTGGATTTGTCTCTAGGCACAAGCCTGGGTGCAATTCAGTGTATTTTTATCATTCATGATATCTTCTACCATCCGTTCTAGGAAATATTACTGTGTCCTATTTAAATTCTCCATTCTACCTCTTGTTCCTGTAAGGCATTTAGCAAATCTGTTTGTGTAATTAAGTTTTTGTACTATTATTACTTTATGGACTAATTTTACAGCATTGCTTAACTTATTTAATATTTCCATACTGGTTTTACCATCTTCAATAGGAAAACCATTGTATATTATAACTATACCCTATTAATATAGGGTTTGTAATCTGAATACAATCTTCTTATCTCTCACTGCTTATCCTCTTAATATCAAGTCTTGACTTACCAGTTTTATCAAAGTCACTGTCAATAGCTATGTATTAAAATTTTCTATCATTAGAATGTGAGTTTTGTCCTTCTCGGTAAATCGTTTCCCTACATCCATTATTCAGGGGTAAAATAGGTGTGTTTACATAAATCTCAGCATATGCTTTTGAATCTTTTTTGAATAAGCTTAACAAAAATTCTGTAACATTTGATGAGCACTTAAATACCAAGGCATCAATCCATCTACCTGCCCACAGGCTTGAAAATCATTTTACAGAAGGTAAAAAGGGAGAGGAAGTTCCTACTGTGCTCTCTGAAAATATCACCTCCCCTCCAAATAAAGAACTCTCAGATGCTCATAAATAAGTAGTCAAAGGAAAACAGTGAGTTAGTCAAAATAGGCTAGATTATGCTTCAGTGACAATTCCAAATTTTCAGAGTGTCTTTTGATAGATTAAGTATGGCTGCAATTCATTTTGTTGCTTCTTATTAAAGGGTAGTCTAATTCCTCTTCCCTTTAGTCTGGGGTGTCCTTCAGGGCCTTTACTAATAGAATGAGGTAGAAATGACATTCTCAGACTTCTGGAGCAATGCAGTTTCCACCTGACCTTCTGGGCACTCTTGCTCTAGAGAAATTAAATATGACAGACCTCAAACTGCCATGCTGAAGGAAGCCGAAGCCAGCCACATAGAGAGAATGCATGGGTAAGAGCAATGCCTATACAGTCCCCAGCTGTTCCCGCCAGCCTGCACTAAGAGCCAGATGTGAGTGAAAGGGACTTTAATTCTGGCCTCGGTCTCCAGGTGTCTGCCACCACATAAAGGAATACAAGCAAATATAGCCCAGCTGAGCTCTGTATCCCCGAAAACCATGAGAGGTGAGTTTTGGGATGGTTGGTTAGGCAGCAATACTTAACCTGAATAGTCTATCATAGTGAAAATTTATTTCTTGCCTATGTAAAATACCTTTAAGAATCCAGGGAACCACCCATTTCTACTGTTCTCCATGAGGCAGCTCAACAATTCAGGCTGCTCTGGTTTTGTGGACTCTTAGATCATGATCTTTTCTCCAAAATTTCCACAGCAGGAGAACAGAACACTGGGAAATTTTGTGCTGGTGATTAAATGCTTCAGCCTGGAAATGATACATACCCACCCTTTCCATTTGTAGCCCATTTGCCAGAACTATTCATACAAATATGCCTAACTTCTGAGGGGTGTAGGAGCATACTCCTCTGTGGGGTAGGGAAAGAGAAGGGGCTAGATATGCATCTACCACACTTTCCCCCTCTCTCCTGCTAATGATGTTACCTCATCAGAGTCCCACCAGGAATTCCTTTGCTTACCAGAAACCACTTATTTTTGTGTAACCAAAGCTGTCTTGCAATGCCACCATTACTCTGGAGACAAAAGCCCTTTCTCCTAGTACCAGGTACCAATATTCTTAAAACTGTAAATCCATGTTTTAAACATGAACGTGGATCACATACTGGCCTAGATATCAATTACAGCATAACAAATTGCTCCAAATCTTAGTGGCTTAATATTATATAACAACATTACCTCACAGTTTCTGTGGGTGGCGGTCCCAGCTAAGCTAAGCTGTGCCCCCTGGTTCTGGGTCATTTATAAGGCTCATCTGTCTCAAGAGCACCGGTGACAGATTTGCTTCTAGGTCACTCATGTGGTTGTTTGAAGATCCAGTTCTTTGAGGGCTGTTGGGCTGAGGTCTCAGTTCCTCAGGCTGGAGACCTCCCTTGGTTCCTTGTCACATGGAACTCTCCACACAGAGTCACAGAGTGAGCATTCAAGAGGAAAAGAAGTTTCCAGCAAGACAGAAATTGCAGGTTTTCGTAACCTTATCACAGAAGTGATAACCCATCAGTTTTCCCATCTTCTGCTAGAAGTGAGTCACCACCAGGCCCAACCCACACTCAAGAGGGAAGCATCACACAAGGGGCTGAATACCAGGAGGGAGAGATCTCAGGAGCAGTGTCAGAAGCTGCCTATCCCAAGGACACCTATGGGATGGGTATTCTGCAATACAGGGGACACAAAGATATACAAGGTAAAGCCCTTGACCTTGAAGAGTTTTTAAGAGTAGTTGGAGGAGTGAGGGTAGAGGGTGATAACCACATATATTTGCATTATACTATGAAAGGTATGTGGCGAAGTTATTGTATTAGTCCATTCACACATGGTTGATAAAGACATACCTGAGACTAGGTAATTTATAGAGGAAAAAGTGTTTATTGGACTTACAGTTCCACATCGCTGGGGAAACCTCATAATCACGGTAGAAGGCAAGGAGGAGCAAGTTATGTCTTACATGGATGGCAGCAGGCCAAAAGAGAGAGAACTTGTAAACAGGGCAATTCGTGTTAAAACCATCAGATCTCCTGAGACTTATTCACTATCACAAAACAGCACAGAAAGACTTGCCCCCATGATTCGATTATCTCCCATGGGGTTCCTCC
The DNA here is from genome assembly GCA_963573385.1 of Cacajao melanocephalus. NCBI lineage: Eukaryota > Metazoa > Chordata > Mammalia > Primates > Pitheciidae > Cacajao > Cacajao melanocephalus. The sequence continues at coordinate 67,535 of CAUYLG010035664.1, forward strand.
CATAACACGTGGGGATTATGGGAGCTACAAAGTGAGATTTGGATGGAGACACAGAGCCAAACCATATCAGTTACACAGAAGAGCCACTGGATCTGAGAAGAGACAGCAGCTCATTCTGCATGAGCTATCAGAGGTACAATGTGGGCTACATGATAGAGATTGAATGATTCACTGGACAACTGAAGAAGAGTGTTCTAAGCAGAACACAGGGGCAAGGAGACACTGAAATACACAATGTGCTTTGGGAATGGGGAGTAGCTTTGTGTTACTAGGACACAGGGAATTGTGGGAACAGTGAAATGTAAAGTGGGCAAAACTGAAGTTGGACTGTGAAAGTCATTGTGTATCACACCAAATGAATTTGACTTTAGGAAAAATAGAGACATTACAGCATATTGTTGTCTCCAAATTACGACAGTAATGTTGGCAATATTGCTGTGGCAAAAACTGCAATTATGTTTGCACCAACCTAGTACATAAGCTTTTTGAGTCAGCATATTATTCTTATCTAATATAATCTTTACAGACACCTTTTTGGAGGAGTTTCTATTACTACCTGCATTTTAGCAGAGCTTTGGTGTTAACTAGTTTTAGTCCCGAATCACATAGCTAGGAAGTGTCAGGGCTGAGATGCCAATCATAGTCTGACAGCAACAGCTCCCTTACCCCGGCCTGTGACTCCTCACCACAAGGTCACTCCCACACTTTCTTGCTACCATCCTTAGTCAGAAGGCCAAAAAATGCAATCCTTAAACCCACAATTTTTGTTAGAGATAGGAAGTGCTTCAGTAACGGCTATCTTTTGTGCTGCAGATGCTCTTTCTTTTTAGCTTTTCATTTTGTAAATTTTCCAACAGATGCACGAGTAGGTAAAAATAGCAAAATGAACTTAGCTTCAACACTGACTGACATTGCACCACTTACCTTTCACCTATCTTCCCTCCATTCCCTACATTTTCTTTCTGGAGTATTGTAAAACAAATTCTAGACATCATGTTACCTCATCTATAAATATCTCACTATCTATAAGCAATAAAGATCTTTAAAATATAGTTATCACATCTTTGCACCTTCAGCAAAGTTAATAGTAATTCTTTAATATCAGATGCTATTTTTAAGAACTTTTTAAACCTATTACATATTTGATACAAAAAAGTTGCACTGAGAGTGACAGAATGATAGAATTCCTGTTTATGAATCATTGCTTTTTACAAGCACAGTAAAATGTTCTCCATCGCGTTTATGGGATTGATGTGTATGTACTTAGTGAGTCTTAGTAGCATTCATTACAAAGGCATTTTCTTACATTCCAATAGTTTGTAAACCCTTGAGTGTTTTATTTTAATGATAAGGGCTGGGTCCACATAGTTTTTAGCTAATACTAATTAATGCATAATCCAGGCTAGATCTTCTCTTCAGGCAAAATTAATTTTCCTCTCCTATAAGCACTGATTGAAGTTTGCTCTCATGTGCCCTGAAGTACTTTTAGTAACATAGCTTGTCTTTGTTTTAAGCCCAGGGCAGAAACCACATCCTTTTCATGATCTATTAACCACATTACCGAGGTTCATGGTTTGCACACCTAGTAAACACATACAAAGCACCCGTTGAGAAAGCTTCTTCATCTTCTAATTATAATCCAGTCTTACATACTAATGGTGTGGTGGTCCCAAGGTACAGATTCATCTAATATGACCTGGAAGGAAAACTGGAAATCACTTCAGGCTACCCTCATTTTAGATCTGACAAAACTGTAGTTAAGAGAAACGTGAGGTCCATTTTACTGCAGGTGGCAATAGTCTTAACTGACTCATTGTATCGGTTAGTACTCACATTTTTAAGAGTTTCTATTTAATTAACATTATTTTTGTAAAAAACAAACAAACAATGCAAGTGCATAGCCTAGTTTCATCAAATCCTCAATTAGTGATGCTTCAATATACACATGCAGAGAGTACTTAAATTTTCCTCTCTCTTCAGCAACAGATGCTCTCCACCTCCATTTTTCATTAAACATATGTGTTCTTTGCAGTCCGTTGCTTTTATTTTTGCTGTCATTGAAGAGGGGATGGATTTTTAAATTACTGGCCATGTTTCCCTTCAGAGAAGCCCACACGTGCCAATCTTGCCTTTACTGGAGCCTCAGCAGCAGCGGTGCCTGTTCTAACTTAGGCAACATTGGGTCATCTGTTTATTGTCAGCTTGGCGGTCAGAAAAAAGGGCGGCGGTTGCTGAGGTAACCGACACCCCGGGCAACGGCCAGTGGGGGCGGGAGGGGGCGTGGCCGCGACGGGCAAGCGACGGCAGGAGGAGGCGTCCGCCGCGGCGTTACGAGCACCGCCCGTCTGCGCGGCCAGGCGTAGGCGGGGTGGCCCTAGCGTCTCTCGCTGCCTTGAAAACCCAGGGCGGGCGAGCGAACGAGGCTGCGGGCCCGGCCGCTGCCTTTCCCCACATTGCGGGCGAAGGAGCCTCGCTCGGCGCCCAACATGGCGGGTGGGCGCTGCGGCCCGCAGCTAACGGCGCTCCTGGCTGCCTGGGTCGCCGCGGCGGCGGCTACGGCAGGCCCCGATCAGGCCGCGCTGCCGGCAGAGCAGAGCCGGGTCCAGCCCATGACCGCTTCCAACTGGACGCTGGTGATGGAGGGCGAGTGGATGCTGAAATTGTGAGTGTGCCCGCCCCGCACGCCGCAGTGTCCTCGGGCGTCACCCTCCCAAGCTCGCGCGGCCCGCTAGCGATCTGGCATTGCCGCTTGGGGTCAACCTAAAACCCCGGACCCGCCCTGCCATCAACCTGAGGCGCCGGGACCGGGCCGCTTGCGATCCCGCACTGCCGCTGGGCTAGACTTGGGGCCCTGGACTCGCGTTGCCAAAGACCTGCGGTGCTGGTGCTGGGGCCCGGCCGCTCGCGCCGCGCATGCGCGCCCAGCCCTCGCGGTGACAGCCGAGTGCAGGACGTCCCCTTGCTTTGGGGGAAGGTGTTTTGCGGATGGAGTGGGCATCTTCCCAAAGGGAGAAGAGGGGAAGGGAGAAAATCTGCAAGCAGACAGTGTGGTTTTAGATATAGGTATGCATTGGAAGAGAAAGCACAGTCATTCAGTGACATCCATGTGCAGTACGAATACGTGGCACAGGCTAGGCAAGTTACCTGTTGAAGGAATTGCAGCACGGTGAAGGCAGGCCATTTGTATCATAGTCTTCCGTTTGAAGACCTTGAGATGTAATTGTGAAAATAAAACACAAACATGGATGCCTTTTCAGTTTTACAATAAGATTTTAAATAAATGTTGATATTTATTATAACTTTTAAAGGTAGGACTTTCTGGGTAATATAATAATTGTGCTTCTGTCATAAAGAAAAGGATATCCACATTACCCCTTTTAACAACAGAAGTAAATTTTGGATAGTGCGTTTTCTTTCAGGAGAAAACTACATTTTTGAGTTAGGAGAAAGAAAGGGATTTGTTGATCATAGTTTAAACTTCTAACAGGAAGTGACCATTTGAAAGAAGCCTTGCAGTGAACGGTGGGCAGATGTCTGAATGGGCTTGAGAGACCATCATGGTGGGCTTGCAGGGAAGGAAGAATGTCCAGGTGTTTTCAGGCAATCTGTATACTCCTATTCAATATTTATTTTATGTTGAGGACACAGACACAAATTGGATCTTTCCTTTATCCAAGACCAAGTTTTGATTCTTTCAATTTAGATTGCAAGCAAGTGTCTACGGAGTGAAAACCTCAGTGTGAGGTCAGAGCCAAAATTTATGTCACATAGCAGATTACCTTGCTCAAAGAACATAAGGCATATCACCCCTTAAAATGTGCATTTACCTCTTGGTCACAAAGAAGGGGATATTTTAGACCTTAAAATGAAATATCCTTGATACCATAATCAATGGGAGCTGTAGACACGAATAAGTTATTAAAATGTTCCACTTAACTATTTTTGGAAGGAAGCCAGGGTGTCATATTCTATTTGAGAAACTTTTAAACTAAGTGGAGCTGTATTAAGACTGCTTTGTAATAATTTTAAGAGTTTTAGATAAACTGCATTTTGTCAGCCAATACTACAGAAAATTCTCTTTTCAGTAGGTGCTTACAAAATGGACTTTTTCCTAGATGTCAGTTTTCAGGGTAAAACTGAGTTTGTATATGTGTGTAAGGAAAGTTAAAACAGAAAGGCCTCCTCATGTTTAATGACATCAACTCCTTTATGGTTCTTTTTGGAATTGCTTTTTTTTTTCTTTGTAATAGAATTAAGAACACTAAAGCCTCAATAAGCTTTTAAATGAGTGACAGCCAACAAATCCTATGTTTGGCTATGTTGATGGTTTAAATTTTACTTTTTAATGCATATATAAACATAGTAATCAATTGCTCTGAGTTTGTCATATATCCAGTTGTATGGGATATGCTTGGGCTGTGATGCAAGATGAGTCTTGTAATCTGGAAGTAAGCTATGTAGACACAAGGTCGTTTTAGTACAAGTTCTCTTTTTATCAAGTGCACTTCAGAATAGGAGACTAGGAAGCAAGGCTGTAAAGAAGAGTTGATGTAAACCATTCCATCCAACTTCTTTTTACGTACTAGAACCCAAGTGCTCATCCTGAAGAAATATTTTGGTTCTTACCTATTTGTGATTTTTCTGTATTATTAGGTGATACTCTTCCTCCTTACTGTGAAAAAAAAATCCAATACTTAAAATAATATTCGTTGTAGCCTCAGTATCACGATAGGCCTGCTGTCAATTCCAAAGAATTCATTCAAATAGCTTGTAAGTTACCAGATTTTTTTTTTTTTGATGTATATAACAGAGAAAAACAAAATGTGTTAGCTTCATGTTAACACTTTATTCACACGAACTGGTCATACATAAATGGAAATTGTTAGGAGTTCAAAGATGGAGTTCTTTAAAGAAACAGATTGAGAAGCTTTCTGCTAATATCAAAATGTATTCATTACTTTGAATGACAGTTCTTTATTTGTTCATTTGCTTATATGCTCTCTTTCTTCTGGGAATTTTTTCTTTTATATCCCATGTCATACAGATCCCCTCTAATGTAATTTCTGGTTATGTTGGCATAGACAATTTATTCTTAAGAATCTAGCAGTATTTGGCAGCCCTAAGATGTAAAAAGCCCCTATTATGAAATTTAATTTGGTTATATTTTCTTTGTCTTTCCAACAATTTTGGATTCTTGTGATTAAATTTACAATGTGTTTAAAATGTATCAGTTAAAAGTATATTTGCATTTATTCACCATTTCTATTCTGATGCTTTTATAAATCTGAAAAGTTTCTCCATTACTACATGCATTTTCTTTAATGCTATGGGTTTACTGTATATTCGTTTGCCCTTTTTCTGAATTAGGAAAAATGATCTAATCTTTAAATTACTTTCTGATGCATGATTTTCTCTATTTTTATTGCTTTATACTACTCCTCATTCAGTTCCTCAGCAACCTTATGCTACTTTCAACACTTGCTTGGCTCTCATTATGTCAGTCCTGGAGAAAATGACTTTTGTTCTTTTGAAACACAGAAGTATGTAATATGATACATTCTGGTGGCTTTTTCTGCCCAGAAGAAATAGCCAAGTGGCTTAATTTTGACCTTCAAGCTGATACTCAGAGGAAAAGTATGTCTTTGGGTTAATTTACCTCTGCAAAGCATATAAATCTTTATAAATTATTGCCTTTTCTGATTTTTGTTTTTGGGATGATCATGTTTCAAAATTAAAATTAAACACCTGGTGATAGATCAAAGCTTTGTTTATTTCTGTAGGACCTCTGAGTTTTAGTATTGCCTTTCCAGTCTTCTTTTATACCTGGAGAGAATGCGTTGAACATCATTGCCTTGGCTTGCCCATGTCAAATAGTTACAGTTTTTTACATATTAATAGATTGCCTTGATGTCTTGATGGAATGTTTGAGAGAGAGTCATTAAATGTTTCTATGTCAGGTTCAGTGTTGGGGACCTGGGAAGGTGAAGAAGAATGAGGCTTCCAAGAGATTGGCCTACGGTGCTCTGAAGGAAATATGTCGTATAAGTTATGTTCATTTATTTAGTAAATTTTTCCTGAATGCTCCTCTGCGTTGGACATTTATCAGTGCTTCCCAACAGGGCACTATTGGCATTTTTGGTGGACAGTTCTTTGGTGTGCAGGGATGGCCCACATGTTGCGGAATCTTTGGCATCCTTGCCCATTATATTCTAGTAGTAGTCTCAGTCATGTGACATAAAAAAATTATAGCTCCCATCCCCTGTGCACACTACGAAGTGCTTCTAATTAAAAAACACTGCTTTAGGTACTGTTATGGGTATTTAAAAACATGCAAATGTTGGATTTTAAATAGTCTTCACAAAGGGTTTAAAGTCTCATTAAAACTTGTCATACTTACCACCTGCATCTACTTCCTCCACTTCCTCCTCCTCATCATCAGAATCATACTTAACAGTTATGTTGCTTACATCACATGTTTCAAATACTGTTTTATTTGATCATCCCAGCAATATAGTGAAGAATTATTATTCCCATTCTTACTGACTAGGGGAGATTAAAAAAAAAGATTTAAACTTTGGCTAATGCCAGATCCTTAGAAAGTAGTGAACAAGGCAATAACTATAATGCCGGCCTGAGCTTTGCAGGTTTTGATATGCAGTTCCTAGTTCTCGTGGGGAGCCTGGAAGAAGGCACAGAACCTGGTGGACTCTTGCTTAGGCCCTCATCTAGCCAGCAACCTGACTCGTCTGCGGGGAGTCCTTGTTCTTAAAGGATTCAAAGGCCCATCCAAGCTTTTACCGTCTCTCTAGTTTCTGCAAGTAAAGAACATTTTTAGTGTATGCTCGTTCTTGACACAGTTCACCACTAAAACAGGTGCCCTGCCTCCCCAACATCCCAAAACTCAGGAAAATTCTGTCTCATTATGCTTTAGTTGTGTCTAGCAGGGTCCTATCACAAGTAGTAATTATAAATTTATTTATATACTTCTGTACTAGGTCTTTCTTTGACTACCTCTATTATAAGCTTTTAAGTAAAGGAACAAGATTATTTTTTCCTTCCCTGTTTATCTCCAGAGCTTTAATAACTAACAAGTAGTTGATATTCAAAAAATACTTTGTGACTAGATAAATAAGTGAATAATAGATTAACTGTTCTTTTAATCAGGCACTTCTTCAAGCATATCACTGAAGGAGACATCTTTATGTATCTTCTGAAGTCTTAAGGATAATTACTATCATCTCCCATGTGTTCACTAATGGAATATTTACTGTGGTGGCCTAGGACCTTCCAGGCCCTGTTCTAGGTGCAAGTGATGCAGCAGTCACTGCTTTCATGGAGTGTTAATTCTAGTGAAAGTTATGAATTTCACTTTCTCTAGCAGGTGTTAATGATTTTCATGGAGCTGCTAGTTTTTATGTTTCTCTGCCTTTTGTGATAGCATGTTCTAGAAATTATTGTCCAAATAAATAAATTTGAGCATAAGGCTTTCAATTCATGAGTCATTCCACATTTGCCAAAAAGAAGAATAACACTTGATGTAGACAAGGCATCTTTTGTTGACATTTTGATTTAGTTTCCTTTATTAAGTCGTAGAAAGATGAATCTAGCATACCTCTTTCCTCTTCATTGTTACTGAGTATTCTGAGCATTTTGATCAAAGTAAGTTCTACTAAGTGAAAATTGACTGGGTTTGTTTTTGACTGTCTCATTTCTGCAAGGAAAGAAAAAGTCAGGAGAAAAGAGAGTGTACTGAGAAACACTGGTGAAATTAGAGTCAAAACAGAAGAAGAGTTGTTCTTTATTGGTAAATAAAAATTTATCGTTAATAAAATTTCCTTTCTAGGAAATATAATTAAGTACTTCTCTGAAATATTTAGTGCACCTAATGAAATCTTACACCAAATTCAGTAAGTTCGTGGAATAAAAGATTCAGGGTCCTTCAACCATCTTTCCTCAGGCAGAACCTCAGTCCACTTCGTGCATGAATACTAACATGGACAACAAAAGCATGCTGTTGAATTTCATTTCCCAGAAATGGTTAAAAACATTGCACTGGTATATAAGTTGGTGTAATTTAGCAGAGCTTTTTGGCTATCTGAAATATATTTCAAATATCTTTAGGAAGTTTACTAATTGTACATACCATTGTGACCTGCCAACAAGTCAACAAAAGTTCAGTAGAAAAGACTGATTTACAGTTTCTATGACTATAATGGAACTCATTGCTCTTGGAGGCTCTTAAGGATTATGTGTAAGAGACAAAGTTATGGCAAGTCATATCTTTTACTTAGGATAAGATTGCCAGTGTGAACTAGTTTGAGATAACTATTAATGAAGATCATGTTCAGTTCTTTTTGATGAGTTTAATGTATGCATATATACATAAATTATATGTATATGTGTGTATGTATATGTACACAGAACGAGAGAACAGCATGAAGGTCACATGACTTACCCTGGCATTCATTTTGTCCCTGGAGATATTTTACTTAGTTTCTCAATTTTTGTACAAATTACTGTTCTTTATATACAAAGACTACTAAAAACTTTAAAAACTGCAGCAGCAATGGACCAGTTCCCATGCTAAGGACTCAGAGCTGGTTTATCTCTGCCACTGAAAGAACATCTGGGCGCATTCCAACACAAATCAGCTGTGATTAAATCTGTGAAATAATGCCATTAATGATGCCACAGACCAGTGAATAGCAGCTATGTAGAAATGGCATATCTAAAATTACCTCAGTGGCATATCTGAGGGTGTATTATAATGGTATATCTGAAAGTCAGTTTCACCAGAAAAAACTTATGTAATAGCCTATATAGAGATTAAGGCCTGAGATTTTTTAAATTATGAAATTTGCATGATTTAATAATTACTGATGTAGAAAAGGTGCCTCTGACTTATATGCAAAGAGAATGTAGGGAAATAAAGAGGATCTGAAGTTCATTCTGTTACACTTAAAGATAGTTTCCTTATTCTTGTTACTTTCTTATAACTTCTCTCTTTCTCCCTCTGGGTATTGGTGTAGAGTTTTATATTCCTTGATGATTTTTATCAAAGAAATACCTCTATCTGGGTTCTTGCTCTGAGTGGTCTTAAGCAAGTCTGTATATCTGCTTTGTCTGTTTGGCAGTGAGGCTGTAAGGTCAGATGAGCTAATATTGTAAAAGTGTCGTGGACCCCAAATAATATTACAAATGTAATTTGTATTAATGATTGCTCCTATTAAAGCAGTATGTGCCTGCTTCATGTTTCATCTAATCTCTCAGTAACCTTTTAAGATAGCTACCATCATTATCCCATTTTACAGTTGAGGAAGCTGAGGCATGGAGAGATTATTAACCTGCCTAGAATATCATGGTTAATTCCTGGTTGATCTTTCTCATTGCTCGGGCAGAGCTCTTATCCAATATCATGAAATGCCTGTTGAAATTTACTTAATAATTCAGAATTCCTTTTTTTTCCTAAAGTTTGCCAACACCTGAGTCTCATCTGTTACTTGGATGTTTAGAAATTACATAGAAAATAACCATTTTCTCAGATGAAAAATATGATTTTCATTAAAGTTGATATACTTGTTTATTCAGCAAATGTTTATTGAACATGTACTGTATATCAAGAATATATTTGTCCCTGGAAATACAGAGTCATGAATGTTTTACAAAATCCACATTCAAATATATCTGCAGATTATTTTGTTATTCCTTTCTTCTGGATCTCAGGATTTGGACAGTGAGCTATAACGGAAAGATTAATGAGGTTTTAGCATGATCTTGGAATCAGCTATAAAGTAGTCTTTTCTAGAGATGGTGAGCAACTGTGCTTGCTAAGTCTTGCTGCTTCTGGGGCCTGGCTGGAGAGAGTAACGAATGCTTTGGTTTTGGGTAGGTAGCCCGTTCTCTTCTGGGTTCTGCCTAATTTTCAATACTTTTCATGAAATAAATGCATTCCTTCTCCTAGTCTTGGCTTTTTAACCCTGAACTCCTCTTTTATAATGTGAAAGATCAAAATCTTGCCCAATTTCAGTTTTCTGTTTTTATTTTGTTATTCAGCAAAGTTGGTTTATGTGTGTAATTGCACTGATTTTTTGAATGGTACTTATCATGCTTTTTGCACAGTTCAAAATTTTAAAGGGATTTCTAAATAGTGACCTGACAGGCACCTTTGAGCCTAAATCTTGTTACAGGATTTGATCATTTTTTTACTTTTCCCTTACCTTGTTTCCCTTCCTAAGGCATTTTGTGTGTGAGAGTGTTATATTTTGTTGGCAGGCATTCTTTTCTACTTTGTCTCCCCTGGCCCCTTTCCTCCTTTAATACAAACATAATAGGTGCCACATTTTGTAAAAAACAATTCAGGAATGGAACAAATGAAAAATAAATTGGAGAGCATTGACATTTTAAAAATGCTCAGCCTGCTCATCCGCAAGTTGGTATATTTCTCTATTTATTCAAGCCTCTATTATGAAAAATGTTAAACAGACACAAAAATAAGAGTAGTAAAGTGTTTGCCCCAGTGCTGATCTCTGTTCATCTCTGGGTTGTACCATCCACAAGGAGAGGAGGCACCAAATCTCCTTCACAACTGTAACCTCAGTTTCTACCATAGTGCTTTCTTAGTATTTATTGAATGAAAAATAACTGTAAAAAGTAGAGTTCTGACTTGAAAGCCAAGGTATTTTTAACTGCTGCTAAATTTAAGACAGTGTTGGATTAGAGCTGGTTTAGCCTATAGCTTCTACTCTCCTTTTCAGAATAGTTCAGAATTGCCATAGATCTTGGAAACATTCTTGAGGATGCTCAAGCCACAGATTTGATCTCTGCCCATCAGATCTGTAGCTTTGGTGGATTTGAAACCGGTTTTGCTAGTTTAGGTGCACCCTGTGAAAATTATCCTCCTTTAGTGGGGCACTAAAAAGAGCGCTTCCCCTCAAAAATCAAAAGCTATCTGTAGAGTAACAAAATTGTACTACTAACATAGAAATAAAATGTTTATGGTTAATAATAGTTATTGGAAATAGTCTCAAACTTTGGCCAAATTTTTTCCTATAGAATTGACATTCATACATTAAATCCTAGGGGGGAACAATGTGCTTCTGTGTTTCTATATTAAATGACTTTGGAAAAGCCTCCTTTTATAATTCTCTTTTTTAAGAATTTATTTTTTAATTTAAATACTCTATTACTCTAGTTTGTTTTACAGATTTTTTCCCATATGTTTATCAATATAATTTTTATTCTTCTCTTCTAGTTATGCCCCATGGTGTCCATCCTGCCAGCAGACTGATTCAGAATGGGAGACTTTTGCAAAGAATGGTGAAATACTTCAGATTAGTGTGGGGAAGGTAGATGTCATTCAAGAACCAGGTACTGTAAATGTTGAACCTAAACTGCAAAAGTTTAACAACTTTTTATTTTGAATTTTTTCAAGCATATAGAAACATCGAGAGTCTAGGATATTAATTACCCATGAACTGGACACCTTTAATTAGCAGATTACATTTTTGCATACCTGGGTCTGTCTCTGCATGTATGTGTTTGCACATACATATTTGCATATGTATTCCTATTTTTATTTTGCTGAACCATTTGAGAGTAAATTACAGACATTGTGATAATTTACCCTTCAATTCTTTAGCATGTTAAAGCCTTCTTAATGATTTCCCATGTATCTTTCTTAACAGTTTTTTGACTGAGGACCCAATCATGGTTCATAAATTACATTTGGTTGTTACGTCTTTTTACTCTCTCTCAATCGCCAATTATCCCCCATTTTTTAAAATGACATTGATATTCTGAAAAGATCAGGCAAGGATTTTCCTAGGTGTTTCCTTATGGTGACATGTAACTTATAAGAATATTAACTTATATGAGTATTTTCTGCAAACTGAGAGTTTAGATGCATGATTTAGGTTAGACATTTATGGCAAGAGTACCTCATAGATGTTACTGGGACTTCATATTACATCTCATTAGAAGGCACATACTGTCACCATTAGTAGTAATGTTAAGCTTGAGCACTTGGTTATGGTGATGACACTAAGTATCTCAATTATGAAGAAAGGATCCCACATTGTGATTAGCAAGTAACCTCTGGGATGATTCTTTGGGTTTTTAAGATCCATGTTGTTCTTGTCTGAATCAGTTACTATATTTTACTGTGGTTCCATAAAAGCAAATTTCTAATTCTGTTATTCTGTCTACACTGATTAGCTGTGAATCATATAATTTTTCACAAGAAAGAATGAATCATTTTTACCCCAAGGAGTGGAGAGATCTAGAGACTTCAACATTCTGAAAAGATATATACAATAAATTTGTGTTTGCATTTTTTTTTTTTTTTGAGACAGAGTCTCACTCTGTCACCCACACTAGAGTGCAGTGGTGCAATTTTAGCTCACAACAACCTCTGCCTCCCAGGTTCGAGTAAGTCTCCTGCCACAGCCTCCCTAGTAGCTAGGATTACAGGCATCCGCCACTTGGCCCGGCTAATTTTTTTCGTACTTTTTTTTTTTTTAGTAGAGATGGGGTTTCACCATGTTGGTCAGGCTGGTTTCAAATGCCTGACCTCATGATCCACCCTCCTTGGCCTCCAAAGTTCTGGGATTACAGGCATTAGCCACTGCGCCTGTCGGTGTTTGTAGTTTTAAAATAACTTTATATTTTATATAAAATTGAGAAGAAAAGTTGGCCTTTTATAATCTAAACCTCCAAAATTTGGCTATTTTGAAATTTTAATAGTCATCTTTTTTTATTGACAGTTTATACATACTGCATCCTTGCATCCTTTTACAAGGGCAAAAAGAAGATGGGCATATTCATTTTCTGTAATAAACTGCGTTCAAAAAACACAAAGTAATGAAGTACCAGTTACTTGGACAACAAAATGGATGATATATCTTAAAATTGATGTGTCAACAAACCCATGGAGTGAGATTTCTATTAAAAGCCATGCATCCTCATGCCTCTATCTTTGTAAGCATTTGAAGCAAATCCAGCTGTCTGTCCTCCATCTAGAGATGGGCAATTATAGCTATTAGTTCATGGTTTTGGCTGTTAAAATAAGTTATTCTGTTTGGAGGCTAAATTGTTGCAGATACATTTTTGCTGGAAACTTGTTTCATCTTTAGAGTTTAAGTAAAATAAAATCAGGTATAAGACTTGTTAATTACTGGGAACCAGGCACATTTTATGATGGGTTTCTTAAAAATGCAGCTGGTCACTTTACATTTCAATATTTGGTGTAACTGCCCTAAATTTATAGCATGATTTGAATTAAAAGAATTAAACAGCCTTGTGATAGGTTCACAAATCTAATGTTTAGTTAAGTATACTCTTTCCTTCTAAAAATGTAGATTGCAGCTATTTTTAACATTGTGAATTGATTAGGTTTTCTTGATGAAGTAAGAGAGAAATTGATTTTAAGAAATATTTTTAATACATTCAGTGTTGACTTGGTTTTATGTATATCTAAGCTATATATACTTGAAATACTCATTAAAGAAGAAGGAAAAAACTCTGGTGTTCTGTAGGAATAGTGGAAAAAAGTCTAATAAACGATGATTATGTGTTTGAACAATTTTTTATAGGCAGAGGCTCTAGAATTATTTTAAATGAAAAAAATTTAAAAAGTACAACTCATAAATAAAAAAATAGGAGATAAACTTCTATATGCATGGTTATTCAAGAGACCTATAGAATATTTCATTTCAGATTATACTGTTTTAAATTTATAATTTTACTTTGAATTACAAATTTAATGCTTTAAATTAATTTTTTTAATAGTGATTAGAAGTAATGTGTTTATTCAACAAGTATTTGAGTTTCTACTATAAACAGGCTGTGTTCTAGATGCCAGTGATAGAAAGGTGAGTAAGGAGCACAGAGGCCTGGCTCCTCACTGAGCTACATTCTAGCGGAGGAGATAAATAGTAACAAAAGAAAATTGGCAAATAATGTCAAATGTTGGTAAGGGATATGAAGAAAAATTTGGATAAAAATGTACAAAATGATTGGATAAAAATGTACAAAATTTACTTCCCCGATTTATCAAAAAACCTGTTTAGCTAGAGGTCTTGATAAATTGAGGAAGTAAATTTCAGCAAGCTTTGTAGGAGGAGCATTCCAGGCAGAGCAAACACCATGTGTAGGTAGTAGTGTACTTGCCTTATTTGGGCAACAGTATGACAGTCAGTGGAGTACTTGAGATAAATGGGGATGGAGAAGTAGCTAGGGACGACACCCTATGAGGTCTTGTTGGTTATGGCAAGAAGTTTAGATTTTCTGCAAAGTACGGATAGGGAGCTACTGGAAGATTGGAGCAGAAGGGAAGTATGATTTATATTTTAAAATAATTCATTTGGCAGCTATGTGAAAAAATTGACTACAGAAGATCAGAAGGAAGCAAGGAGAATGGTTAGATGGTAAATCAGTAGTCCAGAGTTGAGAAGATGATGACTTGGACTTGTAACAGCAGTGGTAAGTGGTTGGATTTGAGATGCTAGGATTTTCTGATGGATTGGTTGCCAGAAGTGGTGGAAAAGGAGGAAATGAAGACTGAGGAGAAGTAGGTTTGGGACAGCGGCTAAGTTTGGGATGCTAAATAGACATCCAAATAGAGATGAACTAGAGATGTAAGTTTGAGGACTATCAGTGTACTTGGCATTTGGAGCTAGAAGAAAAATTCAGATTATCGAGGATCTGTGTGTGCTAGAGCAGTGAGAACTGGTCACTGCAGCATTTAGAAAAAAGAAGTTATGGCTGGGTGCGGTGGCTCATGCCTATAATCCCAGCACTTTGGGAGGCTGAAGTGGGCCAATCACCTGAGGTCAGGAGTTCAAAACCAGCCTGGCCAATATGGTGAAATCCCGTCTCTACTAAAAATATAAAAATTAGCTGGGCATGGTGGTGGGTGCCTGTAATCCTAGCTACTCAGGAGGCTGAGGAAGGGGAACCACTTGAACCTGGGAGGCGGAGGTTGCAGTGAGCTGAGATCATGCCATTGCACTCCAGCCTGGGCAACAAGAGTGAAACATCATCTCAAAAAAAAGAAGTTGCAGCAGAGGAGGAGTACCAGTGAGATAAGAGAGGGAGAAGTAGGAGGTCTGGAAGCCAAGTAAAGAAGAGTGTCTTATGTGGTACTAACTCACTGGCAAGTCTTTGGGGCAGCTTGCCTCTTTCTTGGAAATTATTTATTTCTTTCTTTTTTACAAACTCTGATGTCTTGAATGAACAGTAGAAACACATTGAAATGATATTATTTTTCCCCATAGTTGAACACTTTACTGTGTATTTCTCTATACAAATTTTTGTTTGGTTGTGGCTCTTCCTTAGTATATTCTTGCCTTGCCACAGAAGTGCTAGTAAGGAATAATTTCAATTCTTTCCCTGTAAATAAAACTTAAAAAGAGGGGAAAGAATAATTTTGAAGTGTTCATGTATACTCTTTAGTTACCTTGTACCTTTTCCATCAGTATATCTAATAAGAGATTCTTTTAAGTATTTTAAACAAAATAAGATTTCAGACTTATCAATGAAATGGGAAAAGTTCCCTTGTCCCCTTGCAGGGTGTGCGATGAGGGTGTGGCTTGCTTCTTTGGTACCTGGTGGCTCAAACCTCTAGGGGGAACATGCAGATGGGCAGGCTGTGGGGCTCCAATTCCATGACAGTGTATAGGGTTGAATGTTTACAGCTGAAGCCTCAGTGGGCGAGTGTTACTGTATGCTCTTTCAATTTAGCCGTCTGTGGGTGGCTTGAGTTAGCTCAGTTAGACCCCCTTGCCTTATCGCAAGGACAGAGGGCTTTCTGTATCCTGGGGTTTCTTGCCTTGGTGTACCAGAAGAATCAGATCACATGTGGGCTTGAGAATGAGCGCAAGGTTTTAATGAGTGGAAGTAGCTCTCAGTGAGGTGGTTGGAGAGGTCAGAAAGGGGATGCAGTGGGAAGGTGGTAGTTTTCTGCTGGTGTGTCCTTCTAAAGGCGTGCTCCTCTCAGTGTCCTCTTGATATTCAGCTGCCTGTGTGTTCTTCTGCCGATGTGTTCATCTTGACACCCAGCTGCTTGTTTGTGTGCCTGCTAGAGACTTGGGATTTATATATGCACAGGATGGGGGTGTGCCAGGCCAGGGTGGTCTTGGGAAATGCAACATTTGGGCACAAAAACAGAAATGCCTGTTCTCACCTAGGTCCTTGGGCACAGGCCCAAGGGTGGAGCCCTCTCCACGGACGGTCCTTCCCTTCCCAGCACTTCCCTGCCTGTCTCCCGTATCATCAAGACTAGAAACTAGAATCATGTTGTATTTTTATGGCTGAGATGTAGAAGCCAAGGAAAGGGCATCTTTTAGATTAGGTTACAATACATTGCCTGTTTAATACCACATAGATCGGGTGATGTTTTGGTTGAGTTGACTTTGGGAAATTAAATTTAATGAGTATATACTTGAACCTTCTGTTCCATGCAGATGAGCTTAGTTGTCAAGGACAGGAAAACAGCAGCTGCTCATAGATCCCCATGGGTGATGACTATTTCACTAGATTAGAGGTAAGCCAGACTCCTATCACAGCCAAGAGTAAGAATTGTTTTTAAAACTACCGATTAATGCAGAAGCCAGTTTAGTTTCTGTGCTTCAGTTAGTGTTATAGTTTTAATTTTGTAATTTAAATTTTATCTTATATTCTATTATGATGACAACCTTATTTCAATCTCAAAGGTAAGGTTAACTCTTTTTTTTTTCATTGTGTTTTCCTTCTGCTACCCTCTTTGGTGCTAATAACAACATGTAGTGAGCATTTACTTCGCCTGTGTTATATCCTTACATGCATTTTAGCTTCATAACAACCCTGTGAAGAACAAACTGTTTATCTGTTTTACTCAGAAAACTGAGGCTAGGAGAGGTTTAGTAACATGAGAAAGGTAACACAGCTAATAAATAGTATAACAATAGCTAAAAGATAGCTATTAGCTATCTCTGTTTTCCTAATACTGAACCTATATAATCTCTGTTGTGTTTTGGCTTATCAAAATGTAATTCTCTATCATAATTCTGTTCTTTCTCTAAGCTTTTAATTTTGCTTTCTTTTGCTGCGTGTGTTTCAGATAAGTTTTCTGATACAAAGTTAGAATCTATCCTGCATTCTCCATGTATGCCCTTTTTATGTTGCTTCACAGTCTTCATTTTAAAGTGGAAGTTACCCTTAAAGTAAAAAAGGCATGCAGAACTTTTGGAAGTCTTTGTGGCCTAACTTTGTTTTTTTTACTGAAGGGCTTAGGAGTATACTTGTTTCATCTAAGCTTACTGAAGTTCTTCAGTGAACTATTACGTTAACCCTGAAACAAGCTGCTATTATAATGTCAAATTCTTTGTCAAGATCCATATTTAACTGTGTTTTTAAACCCTGAAGCCACAGTCTCAGATGGTACCTCTGTGTTCCAAAGTGGTCATGTTTTAATTTTCAAGTAAAGAACATCTCTCTTGACCCTTCATAGAATCAGTGTTAAAGGTCAGAAGACATTTTTGGAACACTGAGATGAGACCTAGAGCTTTCAGATGTCTTTTAGCCTCCCAGAAGTGACTTTTTTTTTTCTTGAGTTGAATTTCTTACGGTGTTGGATCTACAAGGATTTAGTATTATGTCATCATCCAAGGACGACTTCAGCTATTCTGGATTTTGTTGTTGATTTTACTGAATATATCATTACATGACAGAATATTATTCCAGACAGCAAACTGAACTCATCTGAGTTGGATGCTGTAACCTTATTATTAATATTCCACATAGGTTGTCATTTGAAGAAATATTGACAAACATAAATGAACGTAATCTTGAGGTGATATAATTTATGGGTCTTTATTTTAATAAACCTTAATTGACGGTCTTGTAAATTGGTACAATAGTCACTGAAACAATGTAGCAATTCATATCAAGAGACATAAAGTTATTATACCCTTTAATCTGGCAATTTTGGGAACAGCTGTCCTGTTACTCCTTTTAGCATGAACCAGAAAGAAAGCTCAGAGACCATCCATTACTTTGTTACTTTTTCTTTGTACTCACTGATTTTAATGGGCATATTTATTTGTAAAGATAATTTATGTTTTCTGAAATAAGGTGCAATTTCCAAAAGACTTAAAACTAAAGCCTTCTGATTCTGGAAATGTTTTATATATTGTATAATTGTGTTTTAAGAAATTTTTTCTACTGATTTTTTTTTTTTTTTGAGACAAAGTCTCATTCTGTCCCCAGGTGCCAGGCTGGAGTGCAGTGGCACAATCTTGGCTCACTGCAACCTCCGCCTCCCACGTTCAAGCAATTCTCCTGCCGCAGCCTCCTGAGTAGCTGGGACTACAGGTGCATGCCACCACACCCAGCTAATTTTTGTATTTTCAGTAGAGACGGGTTTCACCATGTTGGCCAGGATGGTCTCTATCTCTTGACCTTGTGATCCGCCTGCCTTGTCCTCCCGAAGTGCTGGGATTACAGGATTGATTCTTTATTTATTGTCATAGCCAGTGATGACTAAGAACATAAAAAAGATTTTAAAGAGCAAGTTAAAAAGTCACTTTAAGTGAAACCTAACATTTAATAGAAATATTGTCTAAATTCAAGTAAAAAATTCTAAGAAGTGATGAGATACTATTTAATTTCTTCATTCCATTTTAAAAAGCCATACAGATAAAATATACATCCCTAATAGCAAAACTGTCCTTAGATAAAATTTTTGGCTGGTCATAAGAATCTATAGCTAGGTAAGAAGTAATATATGAAACTCTTTGTAATAATTATCTGAAACTAAAGGCGTATACTAGTTTTTAAAGTATTTAGGAATCACAGTGCTTTTTCCCCTGGCAATTTAGAGTTGGAAGTATACTGTAGAATGCCCTTGTTCCCCTCTAGGGTGAAATTCCGAGCAATGTCACAGATGAAAATGCGCTTAGAAGTGCTTGTTATAATCCTCAGTTGACCTCTTTTCAGGTCACTCATGTTTATATTACTGGTGACACAACTTTTTTTTCCAATGTACAATGTCAGATTTTTGTAGTAAATGTTTCTTTTTGTGACATTGACTTTTACTACTCCGGGGTACTGTGTTTCCTTTTAATGCAGTTGAGATGTTTTGGAATCCACTTGGTCTGAATGAAATAAAATAGAGAATTCTTTAAGAAGAGTCATCATTTGTTGCTAAATTATGAGAAATATGGCTTTAATTTATAAAATAGGTAAAAGCAAATTTCCTGTATTATTAAAAGTAAAGCTTCAGTGTTTTCATTTGCAAGTGACCACAGAGATATATAATTTGAGCAAATTAATTTGAATAGATATTTGATTTTGTCCACATTATTCTACAGTGGGAAAGGCAGCTGTGATGGGAAATGTTAAAGTGATGCCTCTGTCATTTTTTCATATTGGCCAGGAGGATCCTTAAGCTTTCATTCTCTTTACTAATTCTTGGTGCCCATGCAAATAATATTTATGTGTAACATTTAAAGGGCGGGGATCTGTTCTTTACTCCTAGTCTTATTCAGCAATTTTTTAATGCCTCCCCCACCCTTCTTTTTTTGATATTATCATTCTCTGTTTGTGGTTGTGATTGTGAAATTTAAATAAGTATTTTTCCTCTGCTACTAGACTGTCAGCTCTGTGAGAATAAAGGTTGTACATGTTTTTGTTCATCCCTGTGTCTTGAGCAGTTACCACAGTCTCTAGAACAAAGAAGGTGCTTGGTAAATATTTGTTGAGGTACTGAGGATTTTATTTATCTTTGTCTTTACATGCACATAGCACAGCATTTTGATATGTACTTAGTGTTCAGTAAAGGTTTGCTAAGACAGATTGAAAAAAATACTTTTCACATATATTATACATGATCTTAA
This sequence comes from Cacajao melanocephalus, assembly GCA_963573385.1. NCBI lineage: Eukaryota > Metazoa > Chordata > Mammalia > Primates > Pitheciidae > Cacajao > Cacajao melanocephalus. The sequence continues at coordinate 87,406 of CAUYLG010035664.1, forward strand.
GCATTTCATTTTACTTATTCTTTTTAAACTGATAACTGTTAGAAGCATTCCTGTAGTTTGTTGAGTCCTTCACTATGTATCCAGCACCATGGTAAGCCTAATACTTGCCCTAATCTAACTTTAGAATAATTAAGTAAGGCATTTATATACACATTTTACAGAGAAGGTAACTGAGACTCAGAAAGGTTAAATTATCTAAAATTATAAAGTTAGTAAATGGGGAAGTCAGTATTTAACTTTGCAAAACCCCTGTTTGCATGACTCTAAATCCTATCCCTTCAGCCTCTGTACAATCCAAGTGATGCTCAAACCTGGAAATTCCAGGGTAACACACTGAAGATAAGCAAATTGTATGTCAGTTACTGGAAAGTGTTAGGTAAATAAAAATGGGTAGAAATGAAATTTCTGTAAGTCAAAAAATAATAGTAAATGGAAATCAATAATTGCAATGATTTTAATAATGTGATTATGAAAGTAACCTCAAGCATGCTTTTTTTGGAGGACTTAAGTGTAACTTTTGTTCTGTTTATGCCTCTTGTAGGTTTGAGTGGCCGCTTCTTCGTCACCACTCTCCCAGCATTTTTTCAGTAAGTTTAAATAATCTTCTGGTCTTGCAAAGATTAGAAATCAATAGATGTGTACCAGGAATTCTAAGTTGTCTTCCATGACTGCCGCTCATTCGACTTAACATGTGAGGGAAACAAGGCTGGTGTGCTCTGAGTGAGAGCTGTGACAAGAGAAGCTTGCCTGGAGTGCTGCAGAGAAGGAAGTCCTAATGTCAGGCAGGGGTAGGTGGGTAGGAGAAGTCAGAGATTTCTCTGGTGATATCAGAGGTGGGATAATTCTTAATATCTAAGTAGGAATGGATTAAGCTGACAAGGTAGAAAAGATCTTTCCAGTTAAAGGATATAGCATATAAAAGCCCAAGAGAAAATGAGGTACCTTTTGAGAACTTTGAACTAGTTCTGTATGGCTGGACCACAGATATAGCTGGATCATGCTGAGTGATGAGGCTAAAGAGACTCAGGTACAGGCAGGGGAAAGACAAAGGTAGAAGTGGATTAGAGAGATAACTAGGAGGTGGGATCAATGGGACCTGGTGGCTGATTAGCCATGGGAAGAAAGAGTCTATGATGACTACCACAGGCCATGTGTAACTAAGTAGTAAAAGCTATCTCTGGCCTTCAAGATAAGGAGCCATTAAAATAAAAGAAGGTTTGGAAGATAGAGACAAAAATGTAAAAGATAGGGTGAATTAACTTTCCTAATTCCAAATGGAGAAGTCTTGGTACAGTTTGATGTCAGGACCCAGAGCTCAGAAGAAAGATCTAGACTGTCCCGGACCTGGTGGCTCATGCCTGTAATTGCCAGCACTTTGGGAGGCTGAGGTGGTCGGATCACCTGAGGTCAGGAGTTCAAGACCAGCCTGACCAACAAGGTGAAACCCCGCCTCCACAAAAAATATAAAAATTAGCCAGGTGTGGTGGCACGCACTTGTAATCCCAGCTACTCGAAAGGCTGAGGCAAAAGAATCACTTGAACTTGGGAGGTGGAAGTTGCGGTGAGCTGGGATCGCACCATTGCACTACAGCCTGGGCAAGAAGAGTGAAACTTCATCTTGGGGGAAAAAAAAAGAAAGACCTAGACTGGAGATATATATTGAGAATTCCTCAGCATTGAAGTAAATAACAATTGAAATATATCTAAAGAGCATGTATGGTGAGAAGGGAAGCAGGTCAAGGACGGAACCTGGGATTGGCCAACTTTAGGACATCTGCAAAGGAAGACAGTGAGTGAAAGAAATGGAGAAAGGGTGCTCAGAGCAGCAGGAAGTAGTCCAGAGAGCTCCTGTCATAAAAGCTAAGCAAAAGGAGGAAGGAAGTAGTGTTCAGCAGTGAGTGAACAATGCCAGTGACAGGTGAAGGAAACAAAAATCAATATGGCACTTAAGGATCATTGGAGACTCCCAGTATGAGCAGTTTCAAGGGAGTCCTGGGAGCAGAACCCCCAGTTGCCCCAATTAGTGAATGAGACATAAAAAGGAGAAAACAGCAAGCCTAGACTCTTCACTGGGAGCCCTGAGAGGGAGACCAGGTTGAAGGGGAGTGTGAGGTTTTTTGTTGATGTTTGAAGAGAGGAATGACATGTATGTGAAAATGTGGATGCAATGTTTTAAACTTGGTAACAATGGCTATTTTGCTATTGTAAGAGAAAAATTAAAGTAATTGGTAGCAAAAATAATAAAAAGTAACTTGGCATATTAAACACTGCCAAGGACTCAGCATTGTTTGGTGATAACATAGAATGTTAACACTCTCAGGTTTGGATTTATCACTTGTAATAAAGCTTATTAATGCTTTCTGAGTTATGTCTAACTGTGTGTATTTTTCAGTTGAGTCCATTTAAAATTCAAGTGGAGTTCAGATGTATGACCAATAGCTGTTTTAATTTTTACTATCTGTAACATCTGTTGTTTTAATGCATTTGCTTTTTACTTCTTTTCATAATTTATAGTGCAAAGGATGGGATATTCCGCCGTTATCGTGGCCCAGGAATCTTCGAAGACCTGCAGAATTATATCTTAGAGAAGAAATGGCAATCAGTTGAGCCTCTGACCGGCTGGAAATCCCCAGCTTCTCTAACGTAACTTGTTAATTTTTTAATTACAAGGTGTTATTAATGAAATAGGAGGTTTTAAGTTAATAGCCTGTGGGCCTCGAAAGCCCATGTTTTTCTTCACATTTACTTCCTATCACCTAGATTACCCATGGCCATGCTGAGCCCATGCAGTATTTCTGGTTTTGTGACTCACATATGTTTCAGCTGGTTTTTAGTACACTGGGAATTAAGTAGGCAGATTTGGGTGGGTTACAGAAAGCCTCTTTTCTACCTTTGGCATTGAGCCATGATGACTGTTTTTCTCTTTATAAAATATGGTTTGAACATCATTTATCATTCTTCGTTTTAAGTTATTGATGAGACAGAGGAGTAACTCTTTATTAAAGTATAGTTTATGGAGGAATTGCTATTATATATGATGTGGAAAACAAAACCTGTGGGGTCTTTGGTTCCCTAGCAGAATGCCACTGGGGGTAGCTTTTGGCCTTGATGGCAAACTGTATAATGCTTGGTGAGGTAGATTAGGCCAAGCCATAACAACTTTTTCCACAGTTGGTTTTAATTTTGAATGGATTGTCATATATATAGATAATTTTATGTTGGTATATACAAGTGTAAGGAATTTCCCTACTGGAAAAGGAGCAAATCATGCAATATTTCAGGAGTAAATCAGCTTGTGGCATCTATATTAATATTAAGGAAACATATAGCTTGCTCTAAAAACAATTCCCCTCTGGCATTTCATTCTACAACCATTTGAACACTGATTTAGCCAGATACCTTACTGGGTGCTAGGTGTTCGACACTGAACAAGACAGACATTCGCCTCAGGTACAGAGAATCATAGTCTAGATAAGGGTGTATAAAAAACACAACAACATACTTTACAAAGGCAGGGGATAGCTGTGGGGTTATAGACCTGCTCTTCTAGGTGGAGGGAGTAGGAGATGTTTCTCTGAAGGGAGGCCTCTAGGTGCGATCTGAAGGCTAGAAGGAACTAGCCTAGGTAAGGAGCAGAGGGAAGAGTATTCCCAGGAATGGGTATGGCATAGGCATAAGCCCCTGTTTGGAAAAGAGCTTGGTATACTTAAGGAGCAGAATGGTGACCAGGGTCAAGCACAGTGAAAGGGAGCGTAGGATAAGCTGAGTAAGAGAGGCAGGCTGAAGCCCCATCACACAGGGCCTGTGGCCACAGGAAAGAAGTTGGAAGTTAGCAGTACATGTGAGGAGAAGGTGACTCTTAGGAGAGGAGATTGGCGAGGGCAAGAAGGGATGAAGCGAGTCCAGCCCTGGAGTGGTAGCTTGTGTCAGGTGGTGGCAGTGGGGATATAGGAATGGAGAGACTGAGTGGATTTAAAATATGCTTTGAAGTTAGGCTTGGCCAAGGTGAAGGAGAGGATTAATAAGTAAAAGCTTACAAGTTTCTGGTTTGAGTACATGATGGGTCTTGATACTAGTTATTGCTTTGGGCAAGAGAAAATTAAGGATTCTGTATAAAACTTGTGTTTGAGATGCAGACTTCAAAGAACTGTCACACTGGCTGCTGTATTCATCCATTCTTGCATTGCTATAAAGGAATACTTGAGACTGGGTAATTTATAAAGAAAAGATGTTTAATTGGCTCATGGTTCTGCAGGCTGTACAGGAAGGATGATGCTGGCATCTGCTTGGCTTCTGGGGAGGTTTCAGGAAACTTACAATCATGGTGGAAGGCGAAAGGGAAGAACATACATCACATGGCCAGAGTAGGAGCAAGAGAGAAGGGTGGGGGGTGCCACACACTGTTAACCAAATCTCATGAGAGCTCACTCACTATCAAGAGAACAGAACCAAGTGAATGGTGCTAAACTACTCGTGAGAAACCGCCCCCATGATCCAATCTCTTTCCACCAGACCCCACCTCCAACTTTAGGGATTGCAATTGAACATGAGATTTGGGTGGGGATACAGATTCAAACCATATAAGGTGCATGGAGATGGGTCCCTAGAAGAATTCAGGAAAACAAAGACAAAACCTGCAGACAGTGTTGAAGCGAGGGAAACACCTAGAAAGAAAGAAAAAGAGAAGAGTGCTTGGAGGTGAGTCATGGGCCACCCCCAAATTAAGAACCTGTGTTGAGAAGTCAGCAAAAGGAAACTGAAAATGAGTACCAGAGAAGCGTCATGAAAACCAGGGTCTGCCATTTTCCAGAAACCAAATAAGAGTGTTCAAGAAGAAGGGCGTAGTCTCTTGTGTCCCGTGTTACTAAGAGGTGGAGGGAAGTCAAGTCTGAGACATGGACATTGAATGAAGCATGGTGAGGTCATCATGGCTTTGACAATCAGTGTTCCTGTAGTGGTGAAGGTGGAAGCCAGATTTGAATGGATTAAAGATACAGCAAAGAAGAAGAAACAGCATGTGTAGACTACCCTGGAGAAATTTGTCTGTGAAGCTGGAGGGCCCTATGAGGTTCAGGGATACCAGAACTTAAAGTATATATATTTTTAAAAAGTTAGAAGAGAGTAGAGTATGTTTATATGCCAATGAGACTATTCTAGGAGAGAGAGAGAAGTTGCTCGTGCAGGAGAGGAAAATGAGAGAAAGAGCCAAGTCGTAATAAGACAAAAGGGATAAGATCCGACTGTGATAAGACAGTTAGACTTTCCCTGTCATAACAAGAGAAGGTGGATGCAGCTGGACACCAGGCTCAGATCTGGTAATGGGAAAGTAAGAGAGATCACATGGTGGCTTCTGATTTCACAGTGACATAGGAGGAGAGCTTGGAGGAGTGCTTGTTAGCCGAGAGTACATGGGGATGGGAAAATGTGTAAGTTTTGAAGAAAAGGAAAAGGAAATGAGCTATTATTTTAGTTAGAGCCTAGAAAATTCTGGACAGTATTAGTGTCCACTTGGGTTTGGGACTATGAAGAAGAAAGAATCGTCAGCTGGTTATGTGATGTTTTTTCCCCAGAGACATTCAGCTGCTCAAGGTTGAGATTTTTGCCAGGTAATACAGTGAAAGGAGAAAGGGCTAAGGAACTGGAATAGATGTGCAGCAGAGTGATTCAAATGATAGCCACTGAATCTAAGCTCTATAAGAACAGATACAAATCTGGGAGAGGGGAAAATATGTAGCAAGAAGTGGAGGGAAAAGGACCAGTCTTCCTGACCTGATTTGCATTTTGTTTGTTTGTTTGTTTGTTTGTTTGTTTTCTTAATAGTATATGTGATCAATGTTTCCTCTCTTTTATTTTTTTTAAGGATGTCTGGAATGGCTGGTCTTTTTAGCATCTCTGGCAAGATATGGGTAAGTAATCTTAACTAAAATGTTTATATTTGCAGAGAGGTTAAGAATAAAAATATAGCTTTTAAGCAATAGGAAAATAAACATTTGTAAGTACATTTTATAATTTCACTTTTTTTCTTAAGCCAAGCAGCTACTCTCATGTGGGGTTCCCAGTGGTAATGTCTTTATGTAGAAGGGCATACTCTGAACAGGAACCTGAACTACTGTGTCAAAGTCTTATTTTCTTAGATCAGTGATGGAGTCTTTGATCCAAGCAAAAGGGCTTATGTGATTTTATTTTATCTTATGTTCACATTGGCATATCTCCCTGCATAGGAAAGATTGTCTAAGCCTGAAAGTAGTTCTGTATGTCGGGGGTTAGCAAACTCTAGCCTGTGGGTAGGCTGCCTGTTTTTGTAAATAAAGTTTTACTGGAACACAGCTACAGTTATTCATTACCTATTGTCTGTGACTGCTTTCATGCTACAATGGTACAGTTAAATAGTTGTGACAGCGACAAAGTGAGTTGTGGCTCACAAGCCTGAAATGTTTACAATCTGGCCTTTAAGTAGTAGACCCCTGGTATATGTAATTATATAATTTCTCTGAGTCATTTCAATGGGTTAGAACTGTTATTCAGGTTGAATTGTTGAACTATTATAAAATCTTGAATATGTCCCATAACCTTTTATTCTCCTTCTCTGTAGGGGAGGACTAAATCCAACCAGGTTTAACAAAATTGCTCTGGAATTAAATATAGCTCAAAATATTTCAAAAAAATCTTAGAAGTGAGTCTCTCTCTATATGTCTTTTTTATTATATGATTGTAGGTTATGGTGCCATGTTGCAAGGTAATATTCAAAGAGTTTGTGAAGACTCTTTTTCTGTGTCTCATACACATTCATATATGTTGAAAGACATTTGAGAAAAACCTTTTGTATTCCACTTTCTCAGTTACGTTTATATTCTGCCTTGTGAGATAGACTCCCTACTATGGGGTTTTTTGGTTGTTTATTTTTTTTTACAACAGAGGCTAATCGAAGACTTGGTTTCAGTCTTTCAGGTTAAAATTTAACTTCTTTGGCATTTGTTTATCACAATAAACAATAGCTAATATTTCCTGCTCTCCAAATAGTTTGGGTTTCATGTGGTTTCCTTTTGCTGCTTTCTTAACATTGGTAAGAACTTAAATCAAGGGCTGAGAATTATGAATTGCAAACTGGGAATTGAAAAGAGATTCTGCCTTTTGCAGTGTGTTGATATTAAAGATTGACAAAATCATGTAGCCTGCTAGCTGTCTGAGCTATGTAGCCTTATACTGTCTAATTCAACAGAAGAAATGTGATAGATGCTTGTCAGGCAGCATTGACTGTGAAATTTTAGCACCGAATCTATGCTAAGTACAATTTGTTCTGCAGGTTAAGAAGAGCTTAGATGGAAGCTGATTATGGCCTTCATTGATTGCAAAAGAGAAGTTTTACTTTTAAAGACAGTAGCAGAGAAGATACATACTCTGACCTTATATAGCTTGTCATTTGGAGCTTAGATAAACAAGAGTTTAAATAAAGAGTTACAATTTTTCATTATGTCATGCAAATGATTACAATGTGTAACACTTAGAGTATGTCAAGGCCAGGAGTGGGTGTTTTATCTTTGTACACACAGTGCCCAACTATGGGCAATACAGATGTACTCTGTGTGGATGCATTAAACTGGAGAGAAAGAGCCATTTGGAGAATAGAATTTGATCCATGTCTAAATAATTAATGAATATGTTCTTCTTAATGGTTGAGAAGTAGAATATATGTGTTATATAAATGTATATTTATAATTTCTTTACAGATATATTTCCAAAAGTTACCAAAAATGATAATCTTATAAAATAAATTAAAATTTGGCACACAAATAATTACATTTTATAATTGTAAAATGTAGAATTATACAATTGTATAATTGTAAAATAGTTTTATCTAGTATTAATACCATGTTTTATCTTTTTTTGTAAGCATTTGCATGGAATAATTTTTCCATTTTCAACCTTTTTATTATGTTTTAAGTAAATCTTAGAAAAAGTAGATAGCAATAAATAATTCTTTTAACTGATGAATTTAATCCATTTATATTTATTGGGATCACGAAAACATTTATCCTGATTGTAGAGGGTGTGTATGTGGGGGATGTGTGTGTGTGGGGGGAGTGTGTGTAGGGGAATGGAAGAGAGTTGTACATAAAAGAGCGCAAATGGTACAGTGTTAGATTATTTTGATCTCCTTGTGTGTGTGTATACATTACCTTAATAATTTGTGAAATCTGATAGTACCCTCCATATCAGCATGTAGCCTCCCCAAGCCTCTTGCCAACTTTGGTAATGGAAATAAGTCCCCATCCTTCCATCAAATCTCTAGGTAGGCCTCTTGCCACTTGTATTTCTAGAATTTGGCTCTTGTCCTCTTATTTACAAGGCATATAATCTCTGACCTAAAGAGACCCAGTCCTTTAGGCTACCCTTCAGGTCTCTGTTTCCCACTTCCACCTCTAGTTATGGTCTTGTCTTGCTTTCCTTAGAGAGCCACTTACTCAGCCAATCCTCCCAGCTGACTGCCCTGCCTGCTCAGTTAGCTCATTCAGCTGACTCTTCCTTTAGCTGGAGTTCCTCAAATCAATGTTGAATGTATAATTGTGGCAAACTTAATTGTTTTTTAACTCATGTCTCGATCATATGAAACTGCAGTGCAAATATGTTAATAATGAACACAAGAAACACTGTACATGGTGAGACAGAGATGGGGATGGGAGGTGGAACCAAAAAAGTGTAAAGTCTCAGAGAAAGAAGATTAAAAAGATGGAAGAAGGAAAGATGTAGAATGGCTAATGCCGGTGAGACAAGATTGTTTATGCCTATCCATAGTCTCTTTATCCTACGGAAATATCTGGATACACGTACAGATAGAAATCAGTCTTTCCTCAGCAACAGTTTTCCCTGGATGGGTAGCTGGTTAGATTTAAGTATTTATATAGGGAAGATAACAAAACAGTATAATGTGATGTTTATTGGAGTTTTTGTATGTATATAGGAAAATGCCTAGAGAGAAATCAACAGTTTTCTATGATATTGGAATTATGAACAATTTTTAAAAACTTTTTTTCTATAACTTCCATTTTTTCTGTAATGAGAAAAAAAAAGAATATATCTAGAAGATCAGAGCCTATTGAACTAGTGATTATCTAGAAAATATCTGGAAGATCAGAGATCTATGTAGAAAATCAGAACGTACTGAACTAGTGATTCCTTAAGAGGCTTGAGTTTCTTTCTGCCTTCAAAGTAAAGTCACCTTGCTCAGTCTGACATTCTGGAGATAAAAGCTGGTCCTCAAGATTCTGGGATCCCCTGGTGATGAGACACTTACATGGCTGAATTCCTTTCAACTCAGGAGGTGTTTTGGCTTGCATTTGACCTTAATTTTATACCAACCTCCCCTATATTCTTGCTCGAGTAAACTCTTGAGTGAGAAAATCCCTTGAGTAGTCTTAGGAGGTAGTTCCTGTGAGCTTCCTCCTATTACCCTGAATCCCAGGGATCCTCCATATGTCATTTGTACCACAATGTGGACACGAGGAGATGATCTCCAGTGTTCTTTCCATCACTAAATTTAAATTGTCTTTTCAATTCAGTCATGATAGCATTCACCTGCATATTTTAATTTTTATATAAACTCACAGAAGTAATTACCACTTTAGCTATAATATCTATGCTCATGGATAGTCTCGACATTTTACCTGTCTCACTTACAGATGGAGTCACTGAGGCCTAGGAGATGGGACAGTTAGAGGACTTTCTCAGAAAGTTGACATCTTCAAAGGACAAAATTGATTTTGATTTTATATTATAGTAGCAATATAAAATTTCTTTAAAATTGTATACAACTTAAAGTGACTAAGTAAAAAATGTTAATACTCTAATGGATGGTACAAGGTGAGGTGGATATCATGAAAGCAATGTGCAGAAGATTGAACTTCAGGAAGCATCACTGCCAAATCATATAGTTAGGAGTAGAAGTCCTTGGGTTTTTTTGTCTGTGGCACATGTATGGAGAGAGACCGTCCAGTTTTCTGTCTTCCCTCTTTTCACAGTTGGCTACAGTGCTGCGGAGAGGCACTATCCTTCTCTTCCCGAAACACATCATTGTTTCCCCTTGTGTGTAGGTCCCTGAATCTTTTTTTTTTTTTCCTGCCATGGACTTGTTCCTGGAACTCTTTGAGTGCTTAGTGCAGAATTTGGTACCTAGTTATGTGCTTGATTATTGCTTTTTGTTAGTTATATTTATTAATCATCATTGTCTTTATTATTTTACTTTTCCCTTCTCTTTATAGACAACATGGAATACTTTTGTTAAATTTTTAGCCAGTGTTGATAGCAGGCTTAAAATAGGGTTCTGCAGCAGTCACTCAGCATATAGGTTGAGCATCCCCAAATCCAAAAATTCAAAATCCAAAACGCTCCAGAATCTGAAACTGTTTGAGCACCAACATGACACTTAAAGGAAATGCTCACTGGAGCATTTTGAATTTCAGGTTTTTGGATTTGTGATGCTCAACTGGTAAGTGTAAAAATCTGATAAAACCAGAAATCTGAAGCATGTCTAGTCCAAGCATTTGGGATAAGGGATTCTCAATCTGTGTATGCTTTTGCTAACTAGGTTTAGCATTTAAATGTATTTAAAGCATTATTTTATCGGATTTGGTGAATCTCTGCTGTTCACTGAGGTAATACAGGATGTAACTTCCCTCTCTTAAATGTTACTGTTGTTTTGAGAGGATGTAGGCATATGGCAAATTTTAGCTAAAATAAGATGTGCTACATCCTTGGGAGGACAATCTGTGTGATGGATGCTACCTTCCCTTTTTATTAGAACAACACGACAGAAGACTTAAAGCTTTATTTAAAGTATCTGATTATCAGGATTAAAAGCCATGAACATTTAGACTAGAGAATAACAAAGTACATTTTAAAACTTGAAAACATTCTTCTGTGATTTACATAGCATGCCTCTTCTCAATGTTTTTTTTTTTTCTTATAAAAATGTTTAGAATGTTTTGTAGAATGTTACAGTGAGATAGTGGTGCACATCTATAAGGTACCTCTCAAAGATCCTACGAGAGACTTCAGGCTATGTTTTGTTACAAGTGCTGAGAGCTAAAGCATGAAAGAATTAAACCCTTGGCCATCATTGAAGAGTCTTTTCTAGCTGTCTCCTTCCAGGGAAGATATTTTGGGGATTCTGATCTGTGTCTGAAAGAGATAAAGGACTTGTTCCAGAGCTCCTCAGAGTATATCCGATGACACAGGTGAACTCTAAATCCAAAGGCTGTCTGTCCTTCAGGGCACTCCAGGTTTGAATGAGACTCTGTAACACTGTGCTGGATGAGTGGGTGTGACTGAGCAGGATTTAATTCAACCTGCAGTAGTTTAGACTTCCAGAGGGAGTGCTTGCCTTTCTGAGGACGGAAGGCTCTACCTCAGATGCATGGAGGCCTTGGCCTGGCTGTCTTCCTTAAGTCCATCTGATCGCTCATTAGAATGCTCTACTCATTTATTCTATTGTAATGATGTTTTATTTTGTCTTCTCACTCAACTACGCATATAGCCAAAAGTTAGCTGTAACTTAATCATGCACTGTGATAATATAAGGTATCACATCCATCAGAATTTTAGTGCATTTTCAGTGAACAGAGTAAGATACTTTCTTATTCATCTAGTACAATAGTATAAGGTATCATGCCCATCAGGTTATGTTTTTGTGCATTTTCAGTGAACAACGTGAGATATTTTCTTGAGGTAAGCACATAGAATATTGAACAAGGATCAGTATTTTCCATTAAGTGAAAACTGTCACTTTGCCTGGTAATTAAGGAACAAAAACACAATAATCTAAAACTGAATTGGATTTGATTTAATAAGCTATTCCTTTGGAAACATGTATAAAGCAAAACTTCAAGGACATGGTACCTAACGCTCATAAGGGGCTTTAAAGCCATTGTAGACGCAGACAAAGTAAACAGATAAAGATTTGTATCTGTAGTTGTGAAGGTACAACGTGATTAATGAATCTTTAGTAATAATGACCTAAAAGACCAGAAGATGGCAGAGTTTCTCCAAGAAACTCAAATCCCTTTAAAGAGGAAGTTGATACAAGAAAATTGAAGTACAGCTTATTAAAATAAGAGGATTTTTTGAAAGTACTAAGTGTTTGAGTCAGAATGCAATGCTTCAAAAGCAGATGATTTAATGAAATTAAAAAATAATTTAGAAAGTTTCTTGAGAGTTGCATTTATCATTTATTTTACAGACTGGGCATAAGATACTGTACAGAAGGACTTAAAACTGTACGTTATTTGTCCTAACCATCCAAGTAAGATAAATCAGCAGCTACTTATAAAGCAAGTTCTAGAATACATTCATGGGTTGGCACAAAGGCAGATTGACTTTTACGATTTTCTAATTCATTGGCATATGTCAGAGTTTAATCCTGATGATGGTACTGAGTCCCTGAGAAAAGCATAAGTTGAATACATAGTATTTTCTAAAGTAGGAAACTACAATAAATTTTAAAACTTCCATTGAAAAGAGTTTGAATGAAATGATGTTTTGGTATCTCAAATACGCCCTTTGCTTGCTGAGTTGTAAAATACTAAGTTACTCTTAATAAACATTGTCCTGGCTAAACACACACTGATGGCCAGTGACATCAACAGAGGACAGATGCCAGCTTTACAAATCGAGAGTGTGTTTGCATTTCCTATATAGTTCAGGTATTTGATGCATCTTTTCCTTATTCAACAAATACTGATTGAACACTTTGATTCCTTGTGTCAATGTTTAAAATACTTGCTGAGTCTTTAGCTCTATCTCTTTTGCTGAATAAAATTGTAGAGAGATACTTCAGGTTATGCTAGATAACAAGCATTTTTCTTTATTTATCATTCCAAATTAAGCCAGAATAAAATATGTTATTTAATTGCATTAACATAAACTAAGAAACCAATGGGAGTGATTTCAAATTTGAGAAATATGAAATTAAAATAGAAACTTGGACTCATTTTCATCAACCTTACTGGCTCTAGGCAAGTCACTGTCATTACCTCTGCTTGCTGGTGATATTTGGAGCCATTTCATCCAGTGTCCAGTAAGCTTGAATTTTAGTTAATGGCCATTTTTGAAGCTGTCAGGATCTTAAACAAATGACTAAATCATTGTGAGGAAGCATGACTTCTGCAAGTCTACATCTAAGTAGGCTTTGACTTTAAAATAGCAAGTTCATATCTGTTAATTTCTGTATGATTTAGCATGTAAGTAATTTCTAGCTATGATTATGTCCCTTCACTCCTTTTTAAAGTATTTGTCATCAAATAGAGTCTTAGGGAACAGTGAGCATGAAGGGATGTACACTCTATTCAAAGATTGCTGAAATCTAATTTGCTCATAATAAATTAACCAGAAAAAACAGTTTCTTCTGTCTACTGTTACATTATATGTTTTCTGGTAATTTACTAAACTTTGAAAGGATGAATAGATATAGAACAATGAAGGACTGATTAGAAAAAAGAGGTATGGAGACATTTTAAATGGTTGATGTTCTGTAAGTAGTAATTTAGTTTTACTGAAAGGTCAATAAAGGCTGAAAAAGTTTAATTTTTTAATGAATGCCCTTTTATAAGTAAACATTGAGATGTATGTAATTATTAGGGGAGGAGGGCGAAAAGCATGCATCATGATGGAAGAAAGGACTGTCAAAACGACCCTACCAGAATTGTGTCCAGATTATGAACTCTAAGCAAGTACAGCTTTTTTAGTAATGACCTTATTACTCTCAGTTTCCCAATATTATAAAATTGATGTGTTCTCTAAGAATCATTTAGATAGATAAACCTTTGTGGGAATCTATGGATGTAGAAACAACAGCTAGAGAAGGAGATTCAAATATTTTTGGTTCTCTTAAAAATAAATATTTTTTTCCTTCTGATTACAGCATCTTCACAACTATTTCACAGTGACCCTTGGAATTCCTGCTTGGTGTTCTTACGTCTTTTTCGTCATAGCCACCTTGGTTTTTGGCCTTTTCATGGGTCTGGTAAGAGATAATACCAAACTTTTTTCTGTCTTTAAGGCAAAATGGATTTCATGGACAACTAAAAGGCAGCCAAGAAAGAAAAAGCACATAAAATATAGTGTTTTGTGTAATCTAAGTAGTTAAATAGCATTTGCTTGTTTGAGACTGCTTTCAATGGTAATGTGAGATATAATTGAAAATTTATTAAATTCTTATCCCCAGTCCTATCCCTTAAATATTTTGGAGTCACTACCTAGACTATAGACAGTGATACAAATAAAAGAGAGACCCTACTTGAATTGATAGTTTCTAAGACAACTGAGTCAGCTGTGATTTCACATATGGCCCACTTAATTAGAACACTGTAGTGATAAAGCCAGTGTTCTGAATTTGTTCCTTGGGTAGATGCAAGATTTTTTGTTTTGTTTTTGTCCTCTAATTGAACTAATCCTGACCTGCTGCTTATTCATGCATACACTCTGGTTTTCCTGAGATAGAGTTTGTAAGATAATGTAGTTAAAACAACACAATTATTTTTTGAGCATGAAAATCAGTACCCAGTATATATCTGTGCATTTCTCTCCAGTGTTTCAGGCAAGAGTTGAATAATAAGTTTATTTATCTAACTGTATAGGCAACTATAAATGTTTAGCATGTTGTATTCTTTGTTATTTTTTTCTTTCTCTTAACTAACCTAATCTTGATTAGTTTGATTTGATTTTAAACCCTAATTAAGCCAAAAAGTTTTTTAAAACCTTTATACTTACACTAATCACATAGTTCCTATACACTGTAATGGGAATAATTGATGATTACTAAAAATTTATATAAGAGGACAGACTCTAAGGTAAGATTATCTTTAAGTCTGTCCTAATATTTTATAATGAATTTTGTCTGTTTAGCAAGTTCTTTTTAAGAATAAGCTTAAAATGTTAACAATTGACTTATAGTAAGTCATAGCCCCCTCCAAGGAGCCAAGGAGGCTCGATTTGACTTTTCCATAAACATACTTAATTCATATCATGGCTTATCTTTAAGACTTGGCTCCTGATGTTAACTTCAAGGGTGGGAATGGGACTTACTTAGATACCTGTATGTGCCCTTCATTAGGTCCTGGGTATGTTCTGTTCTGTTGCATTAATCTTTTTGCTAATTAACATGTCCCCATTGCCCGGGTCTAAAGAGAATCGACACTGGTTATAAATAGAATGTCATTGTGCTTCTCCCATCTGTTGTCTAGTTGCTAGATTTTTCTAGCAGTGTATTTTGGGTGTACATAGTGTGAGATTCTTGTAGGGGGAACAGTATGAGGTCCCAGGAGAATCAGTGATGGAGTTATAGGGAATGTAGGTTGTGTGTGAACCTGTTGGAAGGAAGTCTAGTGAAAATGCTTAGAGGTTTAGAATATTACTTTTGATGTTGACTTTAAGTTCATGAAATTGAGTCAGGCCTGCCTGCCTATGCCTTAGATTCTTTTGGAAGCCTAGATTCAGGTAATTAGTGCAGAAGGGTTATTGGAGCCTTGGCCTGAAGAAAGGAGAGAGTTGATTCTAGCCTGTTCAACTGATTAAGTGAGATAGACTATCCTTCCTTAATAAGAAGTTGGGAAAATAACTTTATTTAATAAAATAACAATTTCAAAGCATAAGAATCATAAATTTTATTTAAAAGATTCATACATTTATTGTTAATAAGTTTCCAAAAAATAAACACATATCTCTGTTCAAAGTGCCTATTTTAGGTTGTGCACAGTGGGTCAGGCCTGTAATCCTGGCACTGTGGGAGGCCGAGGCAGGTGGATCATTTGAGTCTAGGCGTTTGAGACCAGCCTGGGTAACATGGTAAAACCCTGTCTCTAGAAAAAATACAAAAATTAACCTGGCATAGTGGCACATGCCTGTAGTCCCAGATACTCGTGAGGCTGAGGTGGGAGGATCACTCGAGTCCAAGAGTTCGAGGCTGCAGTGAGCTGTAATCTTGCCACTGTACTCCAGCCTGGGTGACAGAGGTAGACTCTGTCTCCCAAAAAAATAAATAAAAATAAAAACAATACATACACACACACACACACACACACATACACACAGACAAACAGAATGCTTTTTCTATAACTGTAAAGTGTAAACACACAACAGCTAGAATGTTTGCCTTTAGTAACCTTTAGTTTCTTATGTACTTCTCAGCTTCTTTTTGTGAGAGTTATATAATTTGAAACATCTGCATTCTTATCCCATTTTAAATCATCTATTCCAGAATGACATTTTTGTTAACTTCTAGGATGATAGAGAAGTGTTTCTCAATTGTTTCCATATCTTGGCCACATAGAGAATATTTATGTAGCATGCCAGTGTAAAGGGATGGTACTGAGGGACAAAGCTGCCTGAGGCTGGCTCTGAATGGCCCAGACTCCTTAAGGGATAACATGCCTGTTGGGAAGCTAGGATCTAAATATTTTTCTTGTTCTTTTTTTTTTTTTTTTTTTTTTTGGTAACTTCACCAACTCAGTCAAAATTAAATGAGTAAGTTAGGTAGACTAAACCTGAGATGAAATTGTTGGGTATACAATTTTCCAGAATAGAAGAATAGGATAAATTAAGGTGAGGGTTATGGTAATTACCCTGATTTGATCATTATGCTATATATACATGCATTGAAACATCACATTGTACCCCGTCAGTGTATATAGTTACTTTGTGTCAATTATAAATAAAAAAGAAAAGTCAGAAAAAAAATTATGTCCTGGAATAGCCAGTAAACATATAACTATCACTTTAAAATATAAGGTTTTCAAACCTGAATCATTTCAGATGGAATGCTTTTTCTCTTTGTTGTTCAAATTGATTTAATGCCTTAGAGTTTATTGTTTCCCAACCCACCAAGCCTTCCTGCATCTCATTGCCCCACCTCCTGGGTCTCCTCAGTTTATCATTCAGGGCTTTCTCTGGATCCAAGATCCCCCATGGAGAACCAACTTAGTTTAGTTTAGAGCAGCCAGGTGGTGCTGCTGTTCTCTCCTGACTGCCCAGGGCATTAAATGCCTCCTCCTTTTAAGTCATCTTCAATCCTTCCCCACCCACAGCTGGTTGTAACATTTGTGAAATGTTCTTCAACTCAATCAGGGGTTACCCACTGGTGAGGGGCAGCCTATATACAGAGTGGTTTGGTTGTCCAGAATAGTGTATTTAAAAAGACTTGGTTCATAATGTCTATCTTCTTATACCTGCTTGGTTCATCTATTTATAGTGGGTTCTCTGTAGACTTTTGACTTTGTGACCACTGTTCTAAATTAGTATTTTCCTGTATTATGTCACATTTGAAAACTAGGAAATTCTTAATTATATCCTTGTCTCTTGTGAAGACTTTTGACTAGCTGCTAATTATTAGTCTAAGAATATCTGATTATAGAAGCAAGGCCTAATTTTGAGTCCCTTTGGTAATAAATGTCCTATCTCTTCACTGTAAAATCACTTTTTCCCCTCCAGGTCTTGGTGGTAATATCAGAATGTTTCTATGTGCCATTTCCAAGGCATTTATCTGAGCATTCTGGTAAGTACGATAAGCTCCGGTGACATAGAGTGTTTTTGGAATTCTGTGATGTGCCCTTTTGTGCTCATATAGATAGTGGGTTTTTTCTCTGATTTGCTAGGTCACCAAATCATCACTACCAAATTTCTTAAAATATGTTTTCTAGGTAGATTTGAACAAGAATTATTTTTCTCCCCCTCTTAAATTAGGAAATATTTCATTTTGGTAAATGCTTTTTCTTTTTAAGTGTGTGCTCTTCATTAATCAGTGTCATATTTTCCTTTAACTAGAACTAGAAGCGAAGAAGGGGAATTCAGTATATACTGAGTCTGCTCTGTGCCAGTAACTTTCCTAAGTCCTTTAAAAGCAGTCTCCTGAAATTCTTGCACTGCTCCATACTGCTTCTGGGGCCAGGTGGCCCTGGATTTGCAAGTTTTTATTCCAGACTATTTTTGAGACTGCATAAAGATTTTACGAGACTTTGTAATTGTTGAATTTTATGTAGGAGTTTAAGTAATCTTATGTTTCTTTTTAGTTCTTGAAGTTTTTGAGGCTTTGAGACTTTCATTGATAATTAGAAAATATGATTCTTAAAATTCTTAAAAGTAATAGAGTTCCTTGCGGCGTCGGCCCTTCCGCCACGATCGCCATTGGAGAGCAGCAGTCATGGCTCTTTGTTATCCTATGGCCGTGGGCCTCAGCAAGGGCCATAAGGTAACCAAGAACGTGAGCAAGCCCAGGCACAGCCACCGCTGCGGGCGTCTGACCAAACACACCAAGTTCGTGCGGGACATGATCCGGGAGGTGTGTGGCTTTGCTCCGTACGAGTGGCTCGCCATGGAGTTACTAAAGGTCTCTAAGGACAAACGGGCCCTCAAGTTGATCAAGAAAAGGGTGGGGACACCCATCCGTGCCAAGAGGAAGTGGGAGGAGCTGAGCAATGTCCTGGCTGCCATGAGGAAAGCCGCTTGAGCCCCCTCCCCTGCCCTCTCCCTGAAATAAACAGCTCCACCCAAGCCCTGTCTCTGCTGCTGTCCTGGGGTCCTTCAAGCATCTGTTTGGTGCCCACCAAGCCACGCCACGAATCAAAGTCCTGGGCTACCCACCCGCCCACCCTTCCTCAGGCAGCAGGCAAGGAGGCCCCATACTGGAAATGACTTTAATGATTAAATAGTTCCTGTGCCACACTGATTTTAAAAAAAAAAAGTAATAGAAACCCAATATCAACCAGTTTAGGGAAAAAAATCAAAATTTATTAGCTCACTTAACTGAAAAGCCCAGGGATGTTCTAGCTTCAAGCCCAGCCCAAGTGATGTTAGGTTTTTCTTTCTACGTGGCTTATTCATAAGAGTTGTTGACAGTCCGTGTTCATTTTCTCTGTTTAAAAATCCCTGAAGAAGGAGAAACTTTTCCTCTTGAGTCTGGCCCAGAACTCCTGGGGAGTCCTTTGAGTGGCTCAGCTTGTCACATTTCTGAACCAGTCACCATGACCAATAGGGTCACTGAGCCTTCTACAAGACACAAAATGCAGAGCGTAAAGGAAACTTTGCTCTTGCTGCCCACATGCCCTGCTGAAGTCATTATGGTCCATGAAATCTCCAGAGACAGATGGAGAAGCCCTAAATGGGGCTAGGATGCCAACCAGAGAATCTATCCTGTGTGACCATAGCTTCAAGATAGAAAAAACTGTCACTATCCCTCTGTTTTTATTTCACAGCTAAACATACTCATTTGATTTACTAAATTACAATTGTTTATTAAGAGGATATTCCTCTTTCTTCCCTTCACAGAGCAGAATCGGAGGTCAGAGGAGGCTCATAGGACTGAACAGTTGCAGGATGCAGAGGAGGACAAAGATGATTCAAATGAAGAAGAAAACAAAGACAGCCTTGTAGATGACGAAGAAGAGAAAGAAGACCTTGGCGATGAGGATGAAGCCGAGGAAGAAGAGGAGGAGGGCAACCTGGCTGCTGGTGTGGATGAAGACAGAAGTGAGGCCAATGACCAGGGGCCGCCAGGAGAGGACAGTGTGACCCAGGAGGAACTAGAGCCTGAGGAGACTGAAGAAGCCATCTCTGAGCAGCCCTGCCCAGCTGACACAGGGGCGGTGGAAGACTCCTTGAGGCAACGTAAAAGTCAGCATGCTGACAAGGGACTGTAGATTTAATGATGTGTTTTTAAGAATATAGACCAAAACAATATGTCAGCTTCCCTCTGGCCTGCAGTTTGAACCAAATCCTTAATTTCTCCTGAATGAGCTAGCTTCTCTCTTAAAAGATGCTCTCTAGTCATTTGGTCTCATGGCAGTAAGCCTCACGTATACTAAGGAGAGTCAGGTGTGACAATCAGGATATAGAAAAACAAACGTAGTGTTGGGATCTGTTTGGGGGCTGGGATGGGAACAAGTTCATTTACTTGGCGGCGAGAAAGTCTTGACCAGAGGAGGCCACTCCCAGCCCTAAATAGCACCTTCTAGAGACAAGGCTGCAGGCCATGAGAAATAAAAGCAAAGCAGGAGCCTTGGATCCTGAGCATCCTCACAGTGTAGCGTAGAAGCCTTACTTCCTTTTCTTGTGTAAAGGATTTATTTTTGTCAAGTTGCAAGAAACATCAGCCACCACAGTGCATGAACACTCTTTTACAGATAGCAATTGAGAAGGCCTTGGGTATAGAAAGGAGCTCAGAAGACATTGCAGCCCTCTGACTCTCCTGTGTCATGTTTTATTTCTTACCTTTAATTTTTCCACCTTTTCCACCATGGGGGTTCAGGCTCTCCACACTCTTCACAATTATCTCTTGGTTAGAAGACTCCGATAGCAACTAGGTTTACATGAACTGTGTTGCTTATTCTGACCTATGATTTTAGGTAATCAGTAACCATAACCCTTGAGGCCGTGACTGCCAAACATCTCAAATGAAATGTTGTAGCCATCAGAGATTCAAAAGGAAGTAAGGATTTTACAAGACAGATTAAAAAAAAATTGGCCAAAATATAGTGTTTTTATTTTTTTAAGTTTCCTTAACAATATTCTTTTTCAAGCCAGAAGTCTTCTAAGTCTTGCCAGTACAAGGTGGTCTTGTGAAGAAAAGTTGAATACTGTTTTGTTTTGTTTTCATCTCAAGGGGTTCCCTGGGTCTTGAACTACTTTAATAATAACTAAAAAACCACTTCTGGTTTTCCTCCAGTGTTGTGCTTTTGGTGAAAGAATTAATGAACTACAGCATCTGAAAGTGAAAGATTTGATTTTGTTTCCGTCTTCTGTAACCTTCCAAAGAATTATATCTTTGTAAATCTCTCAATACTCAATCTACTATAAGTACCCAGGGAGACTAATTTCTTTTAAAAAATCTGTCCATTTATTTTTCTCTTACCTGATTTTTGTGTTAGAATAAATTCATGAAATTAGATTCCAAGCATATGAACGATGCCTAAAGTTGATTCTATGCCCCTTAGATCCAGACAGCATAATGAGTACAGGTTTATGAAACTCTAAAAGTTTCTGTTGTATTTAAAAAGGAACGTGTGGTATATTTCTATCTCGCTGTTTAAATAACCCTTTCCTTGTATTAACTGCGAGCACAGGGCTCACTGGTGGGGGAGGTTCTGAAACTCTCTGCCCTCCTGTGGCTGAATGAAGCTGTTGCAAGATTTGCACAAAGGTTATTCTTCTGACAGCATCAATTTTTAGAGATGATTATTTTTCATCTTTCCAGTTCAATTACTTGACAGTCTCTATCCCTAGTATGGTAAAGTTTGAGAGTCACCAGTAATTGTGCTTTTCAGACAGTGGTGCAGCTTCAAGATTGAGGCCATCACCCAGCTGATGGGCTGTTAGAAACTTGCCATGTCCTGCCCATTTCCTGCCCCCTTAGTCACTGCCCATTTCCTGCCCCTTTAGTCAGTGCCCATTTCCTGCCCCTTTGGTCGCTGACACATCTTCACCCAAAGTGCCATGGTTCTGATGGTGGCAGTTCCATCTCCCTAACACCAGGAAGCTTTTCTGGATCAGAGCAGAGCTGGGCCTGCCTGCCCTCCTGTCACTGGATTTCTTTCTCTTATAATCAGCTGAAACAGAGTTTTCAAAGAACAATAAACTCAGGTTCACAGGTATTATGGAATAAGAATGGTTTTATAGTTTGGCTTTTCTAGATAATGCCTCCCGCTCAAACTGAAATACTCGTTTTTTTTTTTAAGTGGAATATTTGACTAGAGGGGAGGGAAGGCAGAAATGCAGTCAGCCCTGGCTTTTATAAATGTAAAGCCGATTTCCAGCCAGACCCCAAATAGCACAGGTTGAACATTCCTGATCCACCAATCCAAAACCCCAAATGCTCCAAAATCTTAAACTTTTTCAGTTCCAACATTATGTCAGAAGTGGAAAATTTTAAACCTGACCTCATTTGACAGGTCACAGTGCAATCAAAACTTTGTTCCATGCACAAGATTATTAAAAATATTGTATAAAATTACCTTCAAGCTATGTTGTATAAGGTCTATATAAAACATAAATGGATTTTGTGTTTAGACGTGGGTCTTATTCCCAAGATATCTCTCATATATACAAAAATCCCCAAATCCAGAAAAATTTGAAACACTTCTGGGCCCACACATTTTGGACAAGGGATATTTGATCTATATCTAATTTATCTGTGGGAACAATTTTTCCTGATTTTCCCTTTTTTAACCTCATGCCAAAGATGGATTTTTTACCAAATGGCCTGGTAAGTACATAACTAATATCTTTCCACTTAAGACTTTAGGTTTGTTTTCAATACTTTAAAGGAGAAAAAAACAACCTAAAATAATTTAAACTTAAAATTATATGAACAATTCAATAAGACATTGTGGATTTTTTCTATAGATAATATATTTGATCCAGAACTTGAGTATATGGAAACATGATTTTGATTTTTAAAATCTAAAAAAAAAAAAAATTAAAATCATGCTTCCATCTATTGCAATATCAGTTACTTAGCCACAGAATGGTATTTTATGTAAATTAAAATTAGGTGAATGCAGTGAAGGTAACTGGTTTTGGAATGGGAATGTGCATTGCTTTATGTTTGGGGGGTTGGAGCAGGGTACGTTTTCATTGATTAGAAGGAAAGTTTGAAACTTCTGATTACCTTTATGTTGGTTTCTCTTATTATTTATCTCTTGCTAGATCTGCTAAACCAATCCAGCTTGCTCAGAGATCTCATATTAAAGCAACGTACAGGCAATCCACATCTTTCTTTCCATTTGAAGTATAGCTATTGAATGGGATAAGGGACAGGGCCTGTTGGGTTCACAGGGCCTTGCATTGCATGAGCACATACTTACAAGCTCATCTTGTGCATAGAATCCCTGCCTGTTAACCACAGACCTCTATACATTCAAAATAACTACTGTCATAGAAAATAGATAAGCTTCAGCTGGGCTGGCTTTCGATAGTGGAAAAAGCCAAAGTTTACTTTTTATGGTCAAAATTCCTTGTTGACAACTGTGATATTCTGATATGATTTGGAAATATGTAAGTGTACAGAACCTGGCTCCTGTGAAAACACCTTTGAGGTAGATGATAAGTCATTTTTAAGGCAAATACTTACCATGTGACTTTTTATTAGCAAGTGCATCAGTAGTAGAGCTGGTATGTTGTTTTACAGGATGGAAACGTTACAGTCCAGAGAAAAATAAATGTTAAAGAACTTGGAAAACATAAACATGAGATTTCAGCATAAAATCTTTGGTATGAAGTGAGAGAAAGAAGAGGGAGGCTGGTACTCTTGCTCCTGTCAATAGGCTGTGTCGTTCATCTTGGTGTTGGCAGTGTTATTTCTGTCAGTATTATAAATGTGTGGTTGACCCATCTTGTCAAATGTACCAACATTATCGAAAGTATTCATGTTAATCTCATACACCAACAGAAAAGTTCTTCCTTATGTAATATCTCTTTACCTCAGTGCTACGTTTTGATTCTCTGGAGGAGATTTTAGCTTGTCTTCAAAAGCCAAACGTGAAGTCACCAAGCCTGGTGAACCTGATGGGGCAACTTTTGGAACAGCTTTTCCGGAAGGAAGAGCTTCAGTTGAAAGGCTTTTGATCACTTCAGCCCAGAACGTGGCCTTCAGATGGCTTATTCTCAGTAAAGCTTTATGTAGACTGTGACACTGTATATGTGTGACTCACACAACTTTGATGCGTTTCTGAAGTAGTTTATTCATGTTTGTTATCAGACAGCTTCTTTGTGGAAATGCAACTTTTATACTAAAAACATTGCTTATTTGTAATGCAATGCATTATAAATTTGTTATATATATTCTTTGTATTAGTCTTAGCCTAATGAACTTAATTATGTTTCTTTCTGTATTCTTTGCTTCCTCAAGTAGCATCTGCAGCAGTTGGAATGAGAAATACAGATATATGTTTCAAGTAGTACATTGCCTGAATCACAAATCACTTGATCACAGTATTGTACATAATTCTTGATCCTGTTTGTTTCCTTTTATTATAAATTCCCATTTGCATCAAAACCTAATGATTGTGATTAATAAGTAAAAACAAATGGTGTATTGCTTTTCATACAAGTATTTTCACAAAAGCCATTTGCCTAGGCAGCAAAAAATATTAATTTGTTTAAAAAAATTCGTTTGTGTCCATCCTCCATCTAGTCTGTTCATTCATCTCTCTCTTTCTCCCTTCCTGACTTGGTGAAACTCAGACCCCGTGCCCTTTAGTTGCTCTGGAAAGTGCACAAAACCAAGGCCGGGTCCAAAGATCCAAGACCTCTCCAGCCAGTGTGTTGCCTTTGGAAACCTCTGGGGTCTCCCTCTATCCTGAGGTTTCGGGGTAGCCAGTTGGTATGGGACGCTACTCCTCCTCCAAGACACTGGATTGACCTTGTCTTTGGGGCTTTCAGAAAACTCCCTTCTACACCTAACGCTCCCCACTGCTTTAGTGGAAAAGCATCAAGGAGGTAAGGTGGGTCCTTGAAACACCCTCAGAGACTGAAACAGTGGAGATTTGATTTTTGTCCTTTGGAAGATGGTGGGGGGTGTGTGTAGTAAGAAGACAAGTTACTAAACTTGCATGCCACCAAGGTCCTCCCTCAGAGATAGTGGCTCAGAATGGTTATTTGCCTATACAGAGAGAGGTCTGTCATGCTGTGTCTGCCTAGATGACTTTGGTTTTTGATCCTGGCCTGTAGCAAAACTTGCAGTTTTCAAGCCAACAACACTGAATTACAAATTTAACCCCCTACTTTGCTGTATTCTTGAATGCTCATTGAAACATATTTCACAATAATAGGAATTCTTTCTTAGAACATTTGAGCTTCTTGAGATTGATAACTGTATTACGATAGTCCAGGCTGTGCTAACAGACCCCCAATTTGTATAGCTGATTCACATAGTCCAGGACAGGCATCCAAGACAATAGAGGCTGTGCTCCATGCAGGTTTTTCTGTGGTTTTTCTGGGCCTCAAGGTCAAGGGAGGCTTCGCTGTTTAACATGTGACTGCTAAAGTGGCTGTGATTATTTTCATCCCAATCAGTCAGAAGGAGTAAGAGATAGAGGAATGTTGCTGACAGATTTTAGCAAGGCTGCAACACATGCGTCACTTATGTTCACATTTCCTGTGAGAGGACTTAGTCACAGAGTCATACCTAATTGAAAGGAAGACTAGGATGTGTAATTTTGCTGTGTACTTAAGAACAAAGGGAACTTTGAGAGGTAGCAATCTCTTGGCACAGTGACTTTTTCTTACCCACCTTTGTAAGCTCAGGACCTTTTATAGAGTAAGCTCCTGGGAAATGGTATGAATACACACATGGCAGGAGAGGACAGAGTACATATGGCACCAGTGCTGGGTGTCTTCCTGCTGAACTTTACCATTGTGGGGCTTCAAGATACTAGAGTTTTCAAACCAAGAATTGTGATTTCATGGAGTTTGTATTTTACTTGGGAAGGTGAATATTAGCAGGAAAAGAGTTACAAGTGGAAAAGTTAACGAATGCTATATGAGTTCATAAAAAGGAGCCTGACCTAGGCTGAGGGTGTAGATAGTATGTGTGACCAGCAGGGCAACATGAGGGACTGCAGAGGCTGAGGTGGTATGGGACCTCTTGGGTATACACAACCTTTAAGCAGCATGTGTGAAAATAGAGGATAGCATTTATCTCAAAGACAATGTCTTTACTAAGTCATCATGGTAGATTCTTGCCCTCTTTTTTTTTTTTTTTTTTATGTGGGAGTGATGGAGGCACAGTTTCTTACTAATCTTTGCATGACCTTTTTCTCATTTGAATATCTTTGATATCCCAATCAGTAGGCTGAGCACAGTGGCTCATGCCTGTGATCCTAGCACTTTGAAAGGCCAAGGTGGGTGGATCACTTGAGCTCTGGAGTCTGAGATGAGCCTGGGCAACATGATATCACACCGTCTCTACAAGGGATACAAAATTAGCCAGGTGTAGTTGTGCGTGCCTGTAGTCCCAGCTACTCGAGAAATTGAGGTGGGAGGATTGCCTGAGTCTAGGGAGTTTGAGACTGCAGTGAGCCATGATCATGCCACTGCACACCAGCCTGAGTGACAGAGCAAGACCCTATGTCAAAAAAAAAAAAAAGTAGTGACCTAAAAAAGCAGCCCATGACTATTCTTAGTTGGGGGGAGAACTGCCTCATTCATAATATGTAAACAAAATGGTGATTTAAGGCCAAACCGAAGTCAGGGAGGTCTTTGTGTATAATGTACCAAAAAGGGTTTTATGACCAGATAATTTTTAAATTGGTGACCTTTAATGGGCTAATCATGTGAATCTCCAAGGAGAAGTTTAGTTTCTAGCTTTTCCAAAACTTACTTGAAAAGTAATATTATGAAATAGATCATTCAAAAACCATCCCACTACAAAAACTAGAAATGCTGGTTAAAATATAACCAATATCTTTTTAATTATAGAACTGAGCTCAAAAGAAAGTAAGAAAAATTCACAAGGCCAAAAACCAAGAGGTAATAAATATGACTTGATATTGGAACTGCCACCAGTGATGGTAGAGAGAGCAGCCACTGCCTTAGGTAAGCAGAGAGAGTACATTTTATTGTCCATGTAGGTATAGGATACAAAGCCTTGACTATAGCAAGTTAGAAAGCTGGAACTGAAACTGCATAAAATTCCCAGCTACATCCTTGGTGAAATAAAAAATCTCACTAACACATAGACACTTCAAGAAAGCTCTTCTGTCTTGGCCTGGTCTATGTGTTGAAAAATAATAGACTTCCCTAAGAAATCACAATCAATGGTTTGACCTTACACAACTTAGAGTTTCAATTTACAGTAGCTTCATATTCTCAAAAGTGCCTACACCAAAACAATTCTCATAAAAAGGCTAATGGGGTTGGCAGGGTTTATACATGGTGGGTGGGGGTGGGGGGTGGGAGAGTGGATATACTAGCAGAAGCAAGCACTGAGCTGCTCTTGAAAACATCCTCTGTCTGGCTTAAAGATTCCCATAGACAAAGTCTTGCTTAAGATAAACTCATAATTCAAAATTACAAATCACACAAGGAAACTATTTATTAGATAGCAAGGTGAGATTTGCCTAAATACTTGGGATAAAATTATTAAATAGAAGCTTTAAATTAAAAAAATTAAACAAAACATAACACAAAAGAATCAGGCACTTATTTCCCCTCAAAATAATGTATTTTAGGTTCATCCATCTTGCATGTATCAGTAGTTCGATGCTTTTTATTGGTGTGTAGTATTTCATTGTATAAATATACAATATATTGCTTATACATTCCACTATTGACAGACATATAGAGAGTTTCTAGTTCTTAACTGGTCCTTTGAATATTTTGATTGTAAGACATTCCCTGGAATATTTTACTGATAATCTTTGGGAGAAATGCCAGAATGTTAGAAATATATTCCTCAGGATTTTCCAAGATTTGTTCTTGTAGCGACATATAATACTCTAGCAAGGAGCAGATGTTTGAGCACATAAACACTAGAACAAGCCTTCCTGGGGTTGAATACCAGATCTGCCACTTGCCAGCAGTGTGAACTTCAGTAAGTTACCCAACTTCTCTGTGCCTCTTATTTACAATGGGGATAATAAAAGACTTCCACATCCATTAATGAAGGTCTAGACAATTTTAACCACTCTTCCCAATGAAGACAACTAGGAAAGCTACCTTAAAAATATATGTATTGCTACATGTATATAATATCTAATATATATAATATTAAATATACATATATTGGTTGAAGGCATCAAAGTTGACAAGATGATGAAGGATATCAGGACAAGATCTAGGAGAAATTGAAAGGTCAGGAATGTGATCCTGGTGTTTGGGCTGGTTTCTCCTGAAGGCACTTATTGTTTCTGGAGAGGAGTAAGGGATATGTTGAGAGGCTGAGTGATGGTTATGAGAGCTTTGTCTGGTGAGTGTACAGGGATTGGCTAAGGATGGGAGGGCCTGTGAAGGACTCACAGGAATAAGGATGAACCAGAAGTCAGTAGACCCCACAGACACAGAGACTCAGCCTTGGTCTATTTAGCTTCTGAAATCAGTATGGTTTAATCCTGAAAGTGTAAATGCTGAGGGAAAGTTAACTGGTAGGGGTTGAGTTCTTAGGTTGGATGGTGGGTTTTCTGCTATGAGATAGCTATGATTTTAAGAAATCCTAAGTTTCCATAGCTTTTTTGCTATGAGATAGAAAGTCATGATTTTAATAAATCCTGAGGTTCATAAAGCTTTATCATTGTGGACTATCACATTCAAAGGACTATAGCTATCAAAAGTGAAAAATGACTCCTTATTTTTCTTTCATTCTCTGCCTCTTTTAGTCCCCAGAGCTATCCCTCTATGACACCTCTTCTCTTTTTGTCTTTATGCCTGAAAATTCTCTAGGGTATTTCCAAAGTGCAAACACGAATGGTTCTCTTTTCCTAACCACTCCCCTATTACCTACTACTTCTCCGTCTTTACTCCTGAGAGAAAGCTCCTTTCTCCACAGTTCCCTTCTAAAACAGATATCCCATCTCTTTATAAGATTCTTCTCACTGGATAATTAAGCCATGGAGCTCCAGGAAAGTAATGAATACCAAAATGGCATTGCCAGAATTTTTTCTTGATTGAGAAGGAAGTAGGTGGGAGGCCATGAATTTCCATGTGTCAAAAGGAACTGTGCCTATGTGCCTATTACACTTTACATCTGCTGCTCCCCAACTTCTCTAGTGTATACTGGGTAGATTTAAAATTCCTATCAGGCAATTCTCAAAGAAGGAACTGTCAGACTTAGCTGCCTCCACCAAAATTCATCATTGTCCTCTCTGCAAACATTGGAGGTAGAGAATGGGAGAACTCGCTGATGGCCAACATATTACATTTAGGAATTAATCATGCTGTTCCCCCCCGCTCCCCATCTGGAGACTCTCTAGTCCTCTCCTCCAGTCCCCAGTCGGTATTAAATACCCTCTGGTAGAAACTACCACTAGATGCTCCTCTTCTCCATGACAGAAGCAAACACTGATCATGTCTAGTCCTCCAAGTTTGGCCAGGCAGACCAGGGTGATCCTCATGTGCACTCATGCATGTTGAGTTATTCAAATCTTCCATCACAAGAAACCTGCTTGCCCTGGAGGGAAATTGGTGCCCAGTCTCCAAGAAGAGTTCTCTGAGGGCCCCTGCTTGGGATTTGGATCCTGTTTATCTCTTCTCCCTTATAACAAAGATGGAGTGTCGTTACTATGACTTCTAACTCCCTCAGTCTGCTCAAGGCCTCCGGTGTGAACCCCATTAGATGATCTTGTAGGCTGTTATAATTCATTCATTTTCCTCCTCAGATTAGGTCAGCTTCACCAATATTGAGAGGTCATATGACTTTTGCTTCAGGACTAAACCCCCGAAAATCATGGCTTCCTCAGCCATCTGCTCCAACCAGGACATTTGCCAAGCCTCATTCCATCACTCCTGGCAGACATTCCACCTTAGGAATTATTTTAGCCACTTACTTCTTACGGGCACATCCTCTCCAAAACATCTGTAACATTAACAGCAGCTTTTCTTGCTTTAACTTTATAAATCTCCCCGGCGTAGGAGAGTAGGTGCCGCATTTCTTATTTTTGTGTCCATACATCTAACGACATTTTAGTGGAGTGCTCAAATCACAACTCAAGGTTTTTTGATTTGGCCCTTTCTTGCCTGTTATTTTCCACAAATTTCTCAAGTTTCTGGGAGTTATTTGCCTGTTTCAACAGTTCCAAAGCCTGCTTGAAGTGGACTTCATGGTAGCAGCCAGATGCCTTTGGAATGGAAGTGCTCAGCACAGTACAGAAGGCAGCAGATTTGACTGCACCAAGCAAGATTGACATGGGCTGTCTATCTCTGTTAAGAATGCAATGTATGTTCTTGAGAAATTAGATAGCCACTGAAGCTGTCTTAAACTTGATATCCAGTTTGCAGTTTCACAAGGGAAATTTTTCTTTTAAAGATAATCTCAATTTTACTGCATTATATTTGTTTCATAAGTCTGATTTTCGAATTGGAACCACGCATCTCTCCTCCTCCCTGCCAAATTACAGTTTTCATTTTCTCAAAGCCTCAACCACATTGCTTGGGCTTTCTGGAGTTAGAAGAACTAACTCTTGGTTTCCCATTTATTCATTCCAATGTTCAAAGAGTCTGGTTTTCATGCCAAGTATACACTACTGTCTCAGGTAATAATTTAAATCAAGGTGCAATTGGGTATCACGTCATACACCCAGAGACCTGGAGATTCACATCTAGAATGTAACCCATCTGAATTCCATGACTCTACATGACCCAGTATTTCTAGCTCACAAAACTAACCCCTGGAGCCAGGAACATAAATTATTTTATCTCTGAAAAATAATGAGAGCCTAATTCATTATCTAGACTAACATTTCTTAAAAGCTCCATGCATTTCTTCTATTATTCTACTCTATCATATATGGGTCCCTGGGGCTACGCTTCAGCTCTTACCTTCTTTCTCATTCTCCATTTTCCTCCCTCACAAACTTTCCCTTCCATGCTTTTTGCACAAAAGCTTGCTTTCTTTCCTTCTCCTTTCCTTCCAAGCCTCAATTTTTCTCCTTTCAAAAGTCTCAACCTTTTCCACTATAAATACTTATATTTTTCTCTTTCCTCTTTCCTCCTTACCTGACTGCCCTGAGTTTGTATAATAGAGTCTAAGGGTAGGTGGAGTGGATGAAGGAGGAAACAAGAGAAAGCTATCTCATTCCTTGCTGAGCGCAGGAGGAATCATCAAACACTCATAAATTGAAGCTGATATAATTTGTTACCTCTGTGTACTATATTTTTGCTGACTACCTCCCAACTATCACCACCTTTGGGTCTTCAGTCTAAAACCAGAAATAGAACAATTGTTCTTCCTTCCTTCCCCAACATTTACTTATAGCAAGTTTCACATTTGAGTGAAAGATGTTATACTGAGTTCCCAAGTTAGTGACATTAATTCCATTGAGTTTTTCCTGGATGCCCAGAAGTGAGTTAGCTTTGGGGGTATAGAAAAAGAATCTCACACTTGCTGCTCCAGCATAGGAAAGAATTATCCTTCTGCCGCTTTTTTTCTCTCTATGTCACTGTCACAAGTTACCAAACGAGTGCAATGGCTAAGGTATTTTATTCCGAAAGCAATTTAATTTTACATGTAAAAAATTCTCCGGAGGAATTCTTATGTCTCATTTCACTCTTGTCTACTCAAGGAAATAGTCTTCCAGTCACAGAGATCATTATTAATTAGTTTTCTTTTTTTGTAAAAGAAAAAAAATCTAAAGCCAATGGGAAATTTGAGAAAACTTACTGTGAAAGTTTGCACAAGTGTGGGCTGATTCTTTAGAACTACACCTTCTCTAGTTTAGCTAAAATTGAACAAAGACTTCTATTCTTGACATAACTCAGTGAACACAGAAAGATGGAGAATTCTTGTAAAAATTTCTAAAATATGCATTGCTGCTTCATTTGAAAAAAAAAAGAAAGCACTTAGGCTGAACGACTAGGATATATTTTAATTTACAGTAACTGCCATAAAGTAATAATTTGTGAGGCCTTCCAATTCTGATTTCCTGAACCAACTCAGTGTTTTCTGCTACAAATTTAACTATGAGATTTACAGATTTGTTATGACCTAAGTGTGGCACAATTTCAAAATCCTCAAAAACTCTCATAATTTACCTTTGCACTGAAAAATAGCTATTTAATGATGAAAAATGAATACTTTAAGCTTTTTTGTTATAAATAGCCAATTGAAAGTTACTACTTAACAAATTTTTTGGAAGTGTAATGCCAATTGAGGATACTGTCTTTTGAAATGTGTTTTGTAAAAATTATGATAACATGAGTGGTTTGATTTAGATTCCTGGGTTTTATAGAAGCACCCTGGTTTATATCTTTGAGTCAGGACATTTAAGGTCTACCTCGACTTATCCACTACTTACATAATACTATGTAAATCATTTAACCCTTCTGTTCAGAATCCAAGCTGTCGACATTAATTAATCTAAATTAATCTGATTAATCATACATTAATCTAAATTAATCTGACTTGATTATTCCACAGTCTTCATCAATATAAGTTTATTATTCCAGAAAACATTTGCTCAGAAGGATGAAAGTCACAAATAACTATAATATGTTTTTCCAGAGACTTTCTAAAAGACTCATCAAACTCTTCAATAGAAGACATCAAATGGTAGTGTTCAAGTTTTTTTGCCTTAAGGTGTCCACTAATCCTACACTAATTATACTCTGATCCTTACCCAGGCCTAACCAATCTTCCTGCCACTCTCAAAGAAATCCTTTAAAGGAAACTTCCAAATATCAATAAATCTCCCAATTTTGCTATTCCTCCCTCTGAGATGCAATTAAGACTGTTGAGATAGTGCTGTGATAACATAGTAAGCAATAAGCTCAACTTTGTCCTATCAATAGGTTGTGTTTTTGTTGTTGTTTTCTGAGACGGAGTCTTGCTCTGTCACCTGGCTGGAGTGCAGTGGTGCAATCTTTGCCTCCTGGGTTCAAGCAATTCCCCTGACCCAGTCTCCCGGGTAGTTGGGACTACAAGTGCATGCCACCATACCCAGCTAATTTTTTGCATTTTAGTAGAGATGGGGTTTCACCATGTTGGCCAAGATGGTCTTGATTTCCTGACTTCATGATCCGCCCATCTCGGCCTTCCAAAGTGCTGGGATTACAGGCATGAGCCACCACGCCAGGACTCAGTAGATTGTTTTAGGGAGATTCTGGGAGGCCAGCATTGAACATGGGGCTCAATATTTTTTATTTATTAAATGATATCGTTGGATATCATTGGATACATTGGTGGTTCCAGCTGCGGTTTTGTACTAGAATAACTTGGCTTTTAAACATTACAGATAATTTATTTCAGAATTATTTCTGAATCCCTTGAGCAAGGTGGGCCCTAAGGATTTGCCTGCAGTCCCATAGGACTCCATGTCCAGAAGGGCCCAGAGCTTTGTTTAAATGCTATGTTGTTGATGTTACTATATTTCAGTAGTATTATGGAGACAAGATTTCATTTTGTCACCCAAGCTGAAGTGCAGTGGTAACAATTGTGGCTCACTGTGGCCTCGACCTCCTGGGCTCAAGTAATAACCCTCCTGCCTCAGCCTCCTGAGTAATTGGGACTACAGGCATGTGCCACCATGCTTGGCTAGCTTTTGTATTTTTTTGGTAGAGATGAGGGCTTGTTATGTTGCCCAGGCTGGTCTTGAATTCCTGGGTTTCAGCGATCCTTTCCCCTTGACCTCCCATAATATTGGGATTACAGGCATGAGCCACCATGTCCTGAGTTTTCACTTTGCATGGGGCTTGCAAATTATGTAGCCGGCCCTGCTTTTCAGAGATAAAGCGTGAACATTTTTTACCTCTTCAAGTGATTTTAATGTGCAGCCAGGGTTAAGAAACACAGGACTAGGACTTCTCATTGAGCTATAACACACAATAATAATACAGCTGGCATTTATTGAGTGTTTTACATGTACTATCTCATTAATCTAAGTGATGAGATTTGAACCCTAAAAGTCTTAGTTCTCAATCTGTGTGCCAAATCATTATTGCAGTCACACTTTGCTTAACGATGAAGACATGTTCTGAGAAATATGCCATTAGGCAATTTTGTTGTTATGAACATCATAGAGTATACAAATCTATATGGTAGACCCTACTGCACACCTAGGCTATATGTAGCCTAATACTCCTAGGCTACAAATCTGCACACCATATTATTGTGTTTAATATTGTAAGCGATGGTAACACAATGGTATTTGTTTATCTAAATGTATCCAAACACAGAAAAGGTTCCGTAAAAATATGGCATTATAATCTTATGGGACCACTGTCATATATGAGGTCTGTCTGTATATGTGCTGACCAAAACATTGTTTTGCAGCACCTGACTGTATATTGCCTCTGTTGAGGAATGGATTCCTTAAGCCAATATCTACTGAATGCGTCTATATTGATTTTCTATTGCTGCAGTAACAAATTATCACAAGTTTAGTGGCTTAAAACAACCCAAATTTATTATCTTACAATTCTGGAGGTCAGAAGTTATGAGTCTTAGGCAGCTAAAATCAGAATGTCAGTAAATTGCATTCCTTCTGGAGGCTTTAGGGAACAATCTGTCTCTTCCAGCTTCTAGAGACTTCCAGCATTCTGTGGCTCGTATTCTATCATTCCAATCTCCACTTTCATCATCACATCACATCCTGGGCCTCTGCCTCACCCTGTCGAGTAGCTGGAACTACAGGCATCATGCCACCATGCCAGGCTAATTTTTAAATTTTTTTTAGAGACAGGAGGTCTCATTTTCTTGCCCAGGCTGGTGCCAAACTTTAAGGCTTTAAGGGATCCTCCTGCCTTAACCTCTCATACTGCCAACATTACAGGCAGGAGCCACCATGCCTGGCTGACTTAAGTTTTTAAGTTTCATCATCTGGTCATCAGTTCAAGCAAGAGAGGATGAGGCTTGGATAAGATGGTTGAAATTCACACATCTGTGTCCGTTAAATTGATCGTTCTTCATGGGGGCAAGAAAAGTTGGTCTGGAGTTGCTGAACGTTGCATTAATTCTGCTGTTTGCTTATAGTTGAATAAAATAGAAACCTAAATGAAAAAAAAAAAAGAAATTCACACGTTATTTAATGGTGGGAATTGGGATATAATTTCATGTTAAATAGGACTTGTTACTGGATTAGTGGTAGATGATGAAAGGGAAAAGAATTAGTAATGTTTCCTAGGTTTTGGCCTAAGCATCATGGATGAATGATGATGAAAGATGAAATTATCAGATTAAGCTACTGTTAGAACTGAATGTCTTATTTTGTATTTCCATCAGACATCTACAACTGATAGAGCTGTAAAACAGCTCAAAGATAATGACAGACTAATATCAGGTAATCTGGAATGTTGTGATCTAAACAACTGTACTTTTCCATTAAACCACGTAATTTTTCCCCGTACACATAGCTCCTCTCTGTGAAGGAATATTTATTAACGATCCATGGAACCTAGTTTGGGAAACTACTTTGGAAGCTGTTGCTTTTCTGTAAGTGTGCCAAACAAAGGAAGTGAAAAAAGGCAGATAGAAAGATAGATTATATGCCTCACTAGTCAAGTTTGAATTCCAAGTACTGCTTATTTTATACGTATCCAAACATTTTGAGAACTTACATGTATGCAGAAACCATTTATTAAAAACATTCTTAGATTTTTTTCAACAGTAGATAACTCCAGATACAAGAATCATAAAACACTTTTTCTTTCTACTTAGAAATGTTAGTTAAAATAAAAATCTGACTGTATGACCGTAATTTTTAAGTCCATCATTTTATATTTCTTGTGCTTTTCAACTGTCCATTGAAAAATTGTTTCCTGTAAATTGGAAATGATGCTATCTCTTTTCTGGAAAATACTGATGCCTATCAATACTGAAATCTTATTAACAGAAGCTTTTCTGTTACTGAAAGCTGAAGGGGCAGAATAATTTGTATCATCCCTATCCACATGATTTCTGGAAAATCCTATTAAGATAAAAGGGCTAAGAACTGTGAGCTGGCCTGCTTCCCAATGTTGTCTAACTGAAGAGATAAATGTCGGTACTAAAGTGGAGAAAAAGGTAGAAGCGTGTGTGCTGAGGACTTGTGTGAAAACGATGCTAATGTTATTGTTTCCAGAAGTGACATAAGAGCTCAGAGGGAACAATTGACTTTGCTAATATTTTGATAGCCACTTAATATTGAAAATGTTCAGATGGATATTTTTTTTCTAATTCTCTTTCTGCTTCAAATTCACCATGTTCTTTTCAACATTTCAACCTATTTTTTGTGTGATTTTTCTCTTTTAAGGAAGGGTTAAGATAGGATTATTAAACCTCTGTTCATTTAACTTTCAGGAGTTATTCCACAGTGGGTAAAGCAAGGCTTAGAAAATAAAAGAGCTGCAGGATCTTTCTTTTCTTTCTTTCTCTCTTTCTTTCTTTCTTTCTTTCTTTCTTTCTTTCTTTCTTTCTTTCTTCCTTCCTTCCTTCCTTTCCTTTCCCTTCCTTCCTTCCCTCCCTCCCTCCCTCCCTCTTTCCTTTCTTCCTTCCTTCCTTCCTTCCTTCCTTCCTTCCTTCCTTCCTTCTCTCTCTCTTTCATTGAATAGATAGGGTCTCGCTATATTGCCTAGGCTGGTCTTGAGCTTGTGGCCTCAGGGATCCCCCAGCCTCAGTCTCCTAAAGTATTAGGATTACAGGTGTGAGCCACCACACTCAGCCCACCTACAAGGTTTCATTATAACATTGTCTCCCTGTAACTTGGAAAGAAAACCAACCATGGAAAAACCTATGATGTGTCTTTCGAGTTACCCATTGCTGGGGCTTTATAGAGACGTAAAAAATGGAATACCTGAAAAATGGTCTGTTTTTATTTTCTGTAATGAAAATAGGTATACTTCCCTAGATGCTGCATAGAAGTTGACAAGCAGTCTTTGTTTTCCTTATTATAATGAGGCTATTCACATAAGGTAAATTTATAAGAGCTTATGGAAGCTTGGGAACATTCTTTTGTTTTTTATTATCCAGAAGAGATCTGGGATAGTGATGATCTCATTTAACAGATTGAGTCTCTTTTTTTGAACTTGACAGCTGTTACATGGGTTCATTAAGAATAAGGGCCCTTTACTCAGCACATAATCCCATTGGCAGTACCTGACACAACTGTTAGGGTTAGTATCCACCTAGACGCTGGGGTTGAAGGTCAGAGTATTTGTCTTGTATGTATCTTCTTGTATAGAGCAAATAACTTCTTCAGCTAGGATTTCAAAATTCAAAGTAATCCATCTTAGCAGTTGGTCAGATATTTTATCTTTTTCTAATGTAACAAACTATGAGATCCTTCTTTTTTTTTTTTTTTTTTTTGGCACATGGTTTTATGATAGGATTTTATAAGGAAGCATCATTCTACTCTTGTGGCATCAGAAGCTATATTCTTGGGCACTTCAAATATTCTCAGAGTTTCTGTTCTGCCCTTGCTGACAGTGTTTGATTATTTTAGAAAATTTCACTTGAGGGCTGGGCACGGGGGATCACACCTAATCCTAGCACTTTGGGAGGCTGAGATGAGAAGATTGCTTGAGGCCAGGCATTTGAGAAAATATTTCAATCGGTAAGAGCCAGAACAGAATTGTCAAATCAAGACAATATTGAGTATGAAAATCACAGAATATGCAGACATACACACACACCCATGCTAGAGAAAGCAAAGCAAGAATCACTTTTAATGGTTATTTCTGGGATTTTACTCCATGAGACTAATTTCAATGATTTCTAGTATCTGTAGTCTTACAGATACTATATTATCGCTACAATTAACTCAGTTAACCATAAATTACAGCTTAGCTTATATGTAAGGTAAACTATAATTTCATTTATTTATATGTTATAAAACATGGTGTGTATAGTAGGTGTGCATGTATCTATGTATGTATATATAATATATATCTTGTTGTTTACCTAATTACATCATTTCTTGGGCATCACAGTGAGGGGAGATCTGGGTCACTGAGGATCTGTGTTTGGATGCTAGTGGAAGACACCCAAACACAAAGAACTTAAAACACATGTTCTGCTATGTAAAAGAAGTCAGGAGGCAGGTGGTTGGGGATTTGTATGGCATCTTTTTGTAGGCAGCATGCAGAAATCTCTAAAGATTGCTAGCATCCATTATCCATCTTATTTCATCATTAACCTTGGAAATATGTTTATGTGTACATGGGAAATGTTTATTGATTAAACAAAAACATTAGTTTTTGGTTTTATCCATGGTATGAAATATTCTATCTTAACAAATATCATTAAATGAGTGGAGAAAGATGAGCTATTCACTCGATGAGGTTGAGATAATTGGTTACTTATTTGGAAAAATAAATTAATTCTTACATTGGTCTTAAGTATATCGGTAAGATTGGGATGCATTAGTGACTTTGGATGCCAAAGATATTATTTTTGGCATTTAAAGGCACATACTATTTGCCAGTCATGTATTGCCTGGGGATTTTCTTATCATCACCCAGGCTGACAAAGCAGCCACCATTAGAATAGAGGTTGCTGATCTGCCAAAGAAAAGAGAGCTAATACAGCTCTTGCACTGGCAATTAAATGCTCCAACCCCAATTTGATGGTCATCAGACATCAACAGTTCATTGGCCAGCACTGGTCATGTGGCCCAGAACCAGCATGACTCTATCCAC
Organism: Cacajao melanocephalus; assembly: GCA_963573385.1. Classification (NCBI taxonomy): domain Eukaryota; kingdom Metazoa; phylum Chordata; class Mammalia; order Primates; family Pitheciidae; genus Cacajao; species Cacajao melanocephalus. The sequence continues at coordinate 125,701 of CAUYLG010035664.1, forward strand.
GAGGAAACCAAAACATGAAATTTCACCATGTGCCTTGAAGGAAGGAACTGGATGTATTTGTTGAACCAAATATTTGACCCACTTTGCTTACAGAAACAAAATAGTGATTACACGGTGCACAAAGATCAGCTCCAGATGGAAGAAAACATGTTTTTAAGACTGTGGAAGAATTTTCCAAACAAGACTAAAAAGCCCAGATCCTCAGTAGCACTACTGATATCTTTGACTATAATAAACATTTAAATTTCTGTACAACAGGCCCATAATTAAAACCATAATTAAAATGTTTAGAGATATGTGGACTAATTTTACTGAAGTAAAGTCTTTCACAAAACACCTACAGATGTGAGATAAAATGTTATAAGCATATTTTACAATGTGTGGCTGAAATGGCAAGATGGCAAGAAGGTCATGGATATTCTCAAGAAACCAAATATGAAACAAAACACACACAAAAAAACTACCAAAACCAAGTAAAACCTCAACAGGCAGGTAAACGGCACTGAAGTGTAAGATTTCCTAAAGGTCCTCTGCTAAGCCCTGTCCACACAGAGCGCCTGTGTGTAGCTACATAGGGATGAGGAGACTAAGACATGGAGACTACCATGTAAAGATGGAAACCTGAAAGATGACGTCTTCCGTGGCAGGATAGTAGGGGAAAATGCTTTAATGCAGGGGGCGATCCAAGGGAAAATTACATTTCCATACTGCGTATGGGATAATGAAAAAGCCAAAACAAAACTAATAATTTATGACCAGTAGCAGTCAAATGATTTGTTTCCCATATTCATACTGAGTGATCTAAAATATACCGGTTCAATCATCCTGGTAAAAACAACAGTTATTTCAGATATAACAAATTATATTTCTGAAGATATCAAAATGCTCATAAAATAATAATGAATAAACAGACCAAAATCTATGAGAGCAAGAACCTGGAGAAGTAAGTGGAGTTCTAAAGCTGCTTTTCCCCTTAAGGGCATGTGCTGAACTCAGTCATGCGTTGGAACTTTATTTTATTTTATTATATATATATATATATATTTTTAATTGCGTTTTAGGTTTTGGGGTACATGTGAAGAACATGCAAGATTGTTGCATAGGTACATACATGGCAATGTGGTTTGCTGCCTTCCTCCACATCACCTATATCTGATATTTCTCCCCATGTTATCCCTCCCCAACTCCTCACCCCCTGCTGTCCCTCCCCTAGTTCCCCACCATAGACCCCACAGGGAAGGGAGCATCACACACTAGAGCTTTATTTTTAATAACCTCATAGTTGTTGGTGGAAGTGCAGGCAAACCACATTAGTTAAAAGATGAATACTGAAAAGGTGGTTAACTGAAGCTAATGGAGGAATACATGCCAACACTGCTCACTCTCATTTCTATCTTCACTCCACCCCTAGGCAGCAAGTTGTATTGTGGTTGTAGAGCATGAAAGAGGAAAGCCTTTCCCAGAATTTTGTAGCCACTGGCATACCTATTCAGTCTAGCTTAAAGCCAGGACCTCAAAGGGCAACACACTTGGAGGATGAACCAGGAAAACAAAAACAAAAACAAAACCCCAAAAAACCTAGCTAAAGGCAACTTGCCTATCTAAGACTTGGTTATAATTGCAACATGGAAAGACAGAGTGAGAAAGAGAAACAACAAAAAGAAAATACAGGTGAGGAGGCAGAGAAAAGAGGAAAGAAAAGAAGACAACAGTAAGTTAAACATGAAGAGTGGGCACAGTGGCACATGCTTGTAATCCCAGTACTCTTGGAGGCAGAAGTGGGAAGATCTCTTGAGGCTAGGAGTTTGAAACCAGGTAGGCCAGGCAACAAAACCAGGTAGGCCAGGTAAACCAGGTAGGCCAGTTTGAAATCAGGTAGGCCAGGTAGGCCAGGCCGTATCATCTTATCTAACTGAACTCAAGAAGAAAAACCTGGCATTTCTCCAATCATTGAAGTTGTATCATTTACAAGAATTCAACAACAAAGACCCTGTACAGAGCATTAGCCCTCTGAAAACTTCCAGAAATGAAATCAATAGACTGTATCCAATGTATAACACAGTCAAAGGGACACCAGCTCTCCCAGATGCAAAAGAATCAGGGTAAGAACTCTGGCCATTCAAAAAGCCAGTGTCCTCCTGTTTTCAAATGAGCCCACCAGCTTTCCAGCATTGGTTCTTAACCAGTGTGAAAGTTTGAAAAGACAGACATAGAATTCAGAATCTGGATGCCAAGGAAGCTCATTGAGATCCAGGAGTAAGTTGAAACTCAATCCAAGGAAGCCAAGAAATCCAGTAAAATGATTCAAAAGTTGAAAGACAAAGTAGCCATTTCAAGAAAGACCTAAACTAAATTTCTTGAACTGCAAAATTCACTACAAGAATTTCATAAAACAGTTGGCAGTATTAACAGCAGCAAAGACCAAGCTGAGGAAAGAATCTCAGAGCTCAAAGATCAGTTCTTCAAATCAATTCAGTTAGACAAAAATAAAGAAATAAGAAAGATGAACAAAACCTCTGAGAAACACGGAATTATGTAAAGAGACAAAATCTACAGCTCTCTGGCATTCCTGAAAGAGAAAGAGAGGAAATAAGCAATCTGGACAATATATTTAATGAGGAGATAATCCATGAAAATGTTCCTAAACTTTCTAAAGAGATTGACATGCAAATCCAACAAATACAGAGAACACTTGTTAGATACTATACAAGGTGATCATCCCCAAGGCACACTGTCATCAGATTCACCAATGTCAATGCCAAAGAAAACATCTTAAAGGCAGCTGGGAGAAGGGTCATGTCACTTACAGAAGGAACCCCATCAGGCTAGAAGCAGACCTCCCAGAAGAAACCTTACAAGCCAGAAAAGATTGGGGTCAATTTTCAGTGCCCTTAAAGAAAAGAAATTTCAAATAAGAATTTCATATCCCACCAAACTAAGCTTCATAAGTGAAGGAAAAATAAAATACTTCTTAGATAAGCAAATGCTATAGGAATACATTTCATTAGAGCATCCTTCGAGAGGCTTTAGGAGTACAAAACATGAAGTCAAAAGAATGACACCTGCTGCCACAAAAGCATGTGTAAGCACATAGCACACAGGCACTGTAAAGCAATTGCACAATTAAGTCTATGTAACAACCAGGTAACAACATGATGACAGGATTAAAATCACAGATATCAATACTAACCTTAAATGCAAATGTGCTAAATGCCCCACTTAAAATACATACAGTGGCAGGCTGGATAAAAAGATAAGACCTAACCATCTGTTGTCCTTCAGGAGACCCATTGCATATGTAATGACACCAACAACTCAAAGTAAAAGGATGAAGAAAAGTTTGCAAATGGAAAACAAAAAAGGAGTCACTATTCTTATATCAGCTAAAGCAGACATTAGACCAGTAATATTAAGGACAGTGAAGGGCATTACATAAAGATAAATGGTACAATTCAACAGGAAGCCTTAACTATCATACATACATAAACACCCAGTCTGGAGCCCCCAGTTTAATTAAGTTCTTCTTGGCCTAAGAAAAGGCATAGCAACTCCACACTAATAGTGGAGTCTTCAATACCCCACTGACAGTATTAGACAGATTATCAAGGCAGAAAACTAACAAACTCTGGAAAAAGTGAACCTTTCACCAGTTGGACCTAGTAGACATCTACAGAACATTTCACCCAACAACCATAGAATATATATTTTTCTCCTCTGCTCATGGAACATATTCTAAGGTTGACCACATGCTCACTCATAAAGCCAGTCCCAATACATTCAAAGAATTGAAATCATACTATGCACAATCTCAGACCACAGTGCAATTAAAACAGAAATCAATACCACGATGATCTCTCAGCACCACCCAAATATGTGGAAATTAAGCAACTTGTTCCTGAGTAACTCCTGGGTAAACACTGAAATTAAGGCAGAAATAAAAAAATTTTTTTGAAGTTAAAGACAATAGGGATGCAACTTATGAAAATCTATGGGATGCAGCCAAAGCATTGTTAATAGGAAAGTTCATAGCCCTAAATGCCTTCATCAAGAAGTTAGAAAGATTTCAGATTAACAGACTAACTCTACACCTAAAGGAACTAGACAAAAAGAAAAAAAAAACTAACCTCAAATCTAGCAGAAGAAAAGAAGAGCTAAATTAGAGACAAGCTTAATGAAATTGAGGTATAAAAATACAAACTAAACATCAATGAAACCAGGAGTTGGTTATTCAAAGAAAGAAAAAGATTGATAGATCACTAGCTAGAATAACAAAGAAAAAGAGAAGATTCAAATAAGCATAGCCAGCAATAACAAAGGCAATATTACAACTGATCCCACAGAAATATAAAATATCCTCAAAGACTATGATGAACAACTCTGTGCACACAAATTACACAATCTAAAGGAAATGGATAAATTCATGGAAGCACACAATTTCCTGAGATTGAATTAGGAAGAGAGTAAAACCCTGAGCAGACCAATATCAACTTCTGAAAACTGAATGAGTAATAAAGAACGTACCAAGAAAAACAGCCCTGAACCAGATGGTTGCACAGCCAAATTCTGCCAGATGTGCAAAGAAGAACTGATACCAATCGTACTGAAACTATTAAAAAATATTGAGGAGGGGCTTCTTACTCATTCTAGGAAGCCACAATCAGCCTGATGCCAAAGTCTGGCAAAGACACAACAGAAAAAAAAAAAGCTTCAGGCCAATATCACTGATGAACATAGATGTGAAAATTCTCACCAAAATATTAGCAAACTGTACCCAGCCTCACATCAAAAAGTTAACACACCACAACCAAGTAGGAAATACAGGCAAAATCAATAAATGTGATTCACCACATAAATACAATTAAAAGCACAATCTATATGATTATCTCAACAGATGCAGGAAAAACATGAGATAAAATCTAACATCTCTTTATGACAAAAACTCTCAACAGATTAGGTATTGAAGGAACATAGCTCAAAGTAACAACAGCCATCTATGACAAACACACAGCCAACATGATACTGAATGGGCAAAAGTTCAAACCATTCCCCGTGAAAACTGGAATAAGACAAGGATTTCCCACTCTCACCATGCCTATTTAACATAGCATTGGAAGTCCTAGCCAGAGCAATCAAGCAAGAGAAAAAAATAAAAGGTATCCAAATAGGAAAAGAAGTAGTCAAACTATCTCTGTTCACTGATGATATAATTCTATGCCTAGAAAATCCTATAAGCTCTGCCAAAAGGCTCCCAGAACTCATAAGTGACTTTAATACGGTTCCAGGATACAAAATCAATGTATAAAAATAACTCACATTTCTATACATCAACAATGTCCAGGATGAGAGTGAAAGCAAGAACATAATTCCACTTACAATAGCCACAAAGGAAATGAAATACCTAGTAATACAGCCAATCAGGGAGGTGAAAGTACTCTAAGAGGAGACTATAAACCCTGCTGAAAGAAATCAAAGATGACCCAAATAAATGAAAAAACATTCCATGCTCATGGATTAGAAGAATCAATATCATAAAAATGGCCATACTGCCAAAAACAATCTACCAAATCAATGCTGTTCCTATCAAACTACCAATGCTATGCTTCACAGAATTAGGAGGAAAAAAACACCTTCTAAAATTCATGTGGAACCAAAAAAGAGTCCAAATAGTCAAAGTAATACTAAGCAAAAAGAACAAAGCTGATGGCATCACACCACCCAACTTCAAACTATACTATAAAGCTACAGTAACCAAAATAACATGGTACTAGTACAAAAACAGACACATTGACCAATGGAACAGAAAACAAAACTCAGAAATATGCCACTTATCTACAACCATTTGATCCTTGACAAGACTGACAAAAACAAGCAATGGGGAAAGGACTCTATTCAATAAATCACCCTGGGATTGCTGGCCAGCCATATGCCAAAGACTGAAGCTGGACCCCTACCGTTTGCCATATGCAAAAATTAACTAAACATGGATCACAGAGTTAAATGTAAGACACCAAAGTATAAATTTACTAGAAGACAACCTAAGAAACACTCTTCTTGACATTGGCCCTGGCAAGAAATTTTTGGCTAAGTCCGCAAAAGCAATTTCAATAGAAACAAAAATAGAAAAGTTGGACCTAATTAAACACACACAAAGTTTCTGCACAGCAAAAGAAACTATTAACAGGGTAAACAGACAACCTACAGAATGGGAGAAGATATTTGCAATCTATGTATCCAATAAAGGCCTAATATTCAGAATCTATAGGGAACATAAATCAACAAGCAAGAAACAATAAACCTCATTAAAAAACAGGCAAAGGATATGAGCAGACACTTCTCGAAAGAAGACAGACAAGCAGCCAAGAAACATAAAAAAGAAACTCAGCATCATTAATCATCAGAAAAATGCAAATCAAAACCACAATGTGATACCATCTTCCACCAGTCAGAATGGCTATTATTAAAAGGTCAAAAAAACAAAACAACAGATGTTGGAGAGTCTGTGAAGAAAAGAGAATGCTTATACATTGTTGGTGGGAATGTAAATTAGTACAGCAACTGTGGAAAGCAGTCTGGAGATTTCTCAAAGGACTTAAAATAGAGCTGCCATTGAACTCAGCAATACCATTACTGGTATATACCCAAGGGAAAATAAATTATTCTACTAAAGTGACACATACACTCATATGTTCACTGCAGCAGTATTCACAATAGCAAATATATGGAATCAACAGAGGTGGTCATCAATGGTAGATTGGATAAAGAAAATGTGGTACATATATACCATGGAATGCTATGCAGCCATAAAAAAGAATGGAATAATGTCCTTTGCAACAACATGGAGACAGTTTGGAGGCCATAATCCTAAGTGAATTAATGCAGGGGTAGAAAACCAAATACTGCATGTTTTCACTTAGAAGTGGAAGCTAAACATTAAGCATGCATGGACATAAATATGAGAACAACAGATGCTGAGGCTACTAGAGTGGGGAGGCAGGGAATGGAGTATGGATTGAAAAACTACCTATCAAGTACTGTGATCTACCTGTGACAAGATTTGTACCCCAAACGTCAGCATCATGCAATATCCCCAGGTAACAAAGCTGCATATGTGCCTCGGTATCTAAGATAAAATTTGAGATTATAAAAAAGAATATGCCTCTTAAGAAAAAGTTCCCCTTTACATTCCGTCTTGCTCAAACCATGGTGCTCAAACAAAATTGTGCATCGAATCACTTGGAAGGCTTGTTACAGCATGAATAGCTGTACAGTTTCTGATTCAGTAGGACTAGGATGAGGCCTGGAATTTGCATGTCTAATAACTTCCTAGTTGATGCTGATGCTGCTGGTTCACAGCCACACTTTGAGAACCACTGGCTGTGATGTGTCTTCTTTAGTTTCACCAGTACTTGACCTAATTAAGAATAATTGATTGCCTCTTCATTCTAATTACATTAGTTGCAGGATGCTAGTTGTTTTAATAAATGCTAAATGTGCACATAAATGTGCAAATAAAAGGTCATGCTTTAATCTGTAAATTTTGAATTGGTTATAAGCAGTAATTAAGATCCCTTTGACCACATTTTCATAATGGCTTTCTTAACTATGAAACTGAGTTACTTAGAACTTGATTATCCTGTTAGCAGATTTTTCACATCCTAATAGCAATTTTAATATGTCATTTTATCTATCATTATATTGATGCAAGAAGTAAGCATTTGTGAACTTTGAGAATAAACCTATGTACTATAAAATTCAATGTCCATTTTAACAGCATGTCCCTTTGATTACATTAAACCTTTTTATTTTTTGTATGCCATATCTATCATTATGGCTGGGAATGACCTACTGGCTTATATTTTTGGTTCTGGTTTCATTCCCAGTTTGCCCGATAGGCTGCTATGGAGCCTCCATCTTTGGTTTCTACTTGCCTTGTCAGTAGTGAAAGTAGATTTGACCATATCCTCTCTCTGCTCCTTTTGGTGACTCACAGCATGGGAATTTCATATAACGGGTGACTGTGCTCTGCATTCTCTCTGTGGCCACAGGTCAAAACTAAGTCACAGATTACATACTGGGCTCCTTAGTATTCTTCTTCCTCTTAGATGATTTTCCTTCTCCAAAAGAAACTCAAAGGATACTTACCCACAGTAAGACATAATTTTACACCCTATCCTTTTTGCCATATAAAGCCTCGTACAGTGTGGGATAAGGCAGTTTTCAAAAAGATCTAATTATATAAATACACATTATTTATGAAAGACACTTCTCTTGAGGGTGTAGGAAATCAACTGGACTAATTGCAAACCTAGCAAAGAAATACTCAAAGAGATTAAGTTACTGGAAGAAAAATGGCAGTGGCCTTCCAGAAGTGCAAGAATCTCTTTGTCCAATTTCTCGTACATTAGGGAATTGTCCTTATATAATTGACATTAAACAAAAGTCTTTTGGAAAAATGTGTTGGTAAAGTATATTGAGACAATGAGGGTGGGTAATATTAATGAAATACAGTTTACCATTGAACAACATGGGGGTTAGAAGTACTGACCCACTGTGTATAACTTTTGACTACCCCAAAGCTTAACAACTAATAGCCTACTGTTGACTGGAAGCCTTATCAATAACAAAATCAACTTACACATATTTTGTATGTTACGTGTATTATATACTGTAAGAATATATTTACAAGCTAGCAAAAGAAAATGTTATTAAGAAAATCGTAAGGAAGGGAAAATATATTTACTATTCATAAAGTGTAAGTGGAACATCAAAACTCTTCATCCTTGTCATCTACATATTGTGTAGAATGAAGAGGAGGAAGAAGAGAAGTTGATTTTGTTGTCTCAGGGGTGAAAGAATGTAAAGAAAGTCTACATGTAAGTGGACCTTTGCAGTTCAAACCTTTTTTTGTTCAAAGGTCAACTGTGCCTAGTACATGCCAAGTGTTTCACTGACCATATATCTTTTGTCCTCACAGTCACTCCTCAGGGTAGGGATGAATATCTCTCCTTGTCCTGGTTTCAGTTTCACCAACAGGAGACTGAGAAGCAAGCATTCAAATGCAAGGAGTTTATCTGGGAGGTGGAGGAAGCACCACTGAGGTGTAGGGAAGTCTGATTAGAAGGGAAGGCAGCAACACCACGTAGATTATCAATCAGCTCACACTGTGGACAACTGAATACTGCAATGTAGAACACAAACCTAGGAGTAATCCCACCAGAAGAATGAGAAATTTGGGGTATTTGTGCACCAATTTCCTTGGGCCTGTGATTGAGGGCTGTTCCACAGGGCATGGAACTATACTGCTTGGCATGCTATGTTTATGGAAAAGCAGGCTCCAAGTTCAAGAGCAAGTTCTCCTACAGATGTAGGTGGTTGGAATTTAGATAGCGAACGGCTGGCAAGCAGATTTAAGTGGAGGTTCCTAGATTGAAACTCAGGTCTGACTGTAGTTAAAATCATTGCTTTCTCAAGCATATCTTACTAATGTGAATCTTCCCCAGGTGTTCCATGATTTAATGAAATTATAGATTGAGACCACAGGTCTTTTGGAATGGCACTTCCCTATACCCTCTCCAGAGCAAAATTAGACTCTAAGAATTATTTGTAGGCTGGGTGTGGTGTCTCATGCCTGCAATCCCAGCACTCTGGGAGCCTGAGGCAGGTGGATCAGTTGAGGTCAGGAGTTCAAGACCAGCCTGGCCAACATAGTGAAACCCCTTCTCTACTAAAAAAAAAAAAAAAAAAAAAAATTATCCAAGCATGGTGGCACATACCTGTAGTCCCAGCTACTTGGAAAGCTGAGACAGGAGAATCTCTTGAACTCAGGAGGCAGAGGCTATAGTGAGCCAGATCAAACCACTGCACTCCTGCAGCCTGGGTGACAGAGGTTGATGGGTGACAGTGCGAGACTCTGCCTCAAAAAAAAAAAAAAAAAAGAATTAATGGTAAATCTAAATGCCCATTGAGAAACAAATGGATAAGGAAAATGTATAGGTATATACACAATGGAATATTATTCAGCCTTATAAGAGAATGGGATCCTGCCATATGCAGAATAACCCAGAGAACATTCTACTAAGTGAAATAAGCCAGGCACAAAAGGGAAACTATTGCATTATTTCACTTATACGTGGGATTTTGTTTTCAAAAATACCTCAAATGCAGAGTGCTAGAGAATGAAACTGTGATTACCACTAGTGGGAAGCAGAGGAGAGGAAATGGGGAGATATAGCTCAAGGGATACAAAATAGCAGATCTGTAGGACGCCATGAGTCTACAACAGGGTCCCCAACTCTTTTGGCACAAAGGACCAGTTTTGTGGAATACAATTTTTGTGGAATACAGTTTTTCCACAGATGGTGGGGGTAGGTGGATGGTTTAGGAATGAAACCGTTTCACCTCAGATCATCAGGCATTAGATTTTCATAAGGAGTGGTGCAAACTAGATTCCTCTCATGTGCAGTTCACAATAAGGTTCACACTCCTATGAGAATCTAATGCCACTGCAGATCTGACAGGAGGCGGAGCTCAGATGGTAATGCTTGCTCACGGGCTGCTTGCCTCGCACTGTGCAGCTCGGTTTCTAATAGGCCACAGACCGGTATCAGTTCATGTTCAGGGGTTTGGGATCCATGGTCTAGAGAGCTAATGTGCAACTTGAGGACTAAAGTTAGTAAAATTGTACCGTATTAGGGATTTTCTTTAAGTCAATTTTAGGTGTTCTTGTCATACACACAAAAAAGGAACTACGTGAGATGATAGATATGTTGTATCTGCCTCACTATTGTAACCATTTTTCTATGTACATGTATATCACAACGTCATGTTGTAAACCTCAAATATACAGAATGAATAAAAAAACTTAGCTGTAATTTTGATTATGAACAACATGCTAAATCAGTACTTCCAAAGTCTATATATGACTATGATGGGTCTGGGGCAAACGATGAAGAAACTTTGACAATATTGCAGCATTTTCCAGGTAAGAAAATTTATTTTTTTAAAATCGTGTTTTAAAATTGTGTTTATGTTTGTAATCAGCTAAATTTTATATTGTGCAGAAGCCCTCAATTTCATGGAATACCCGTATTTCATGGATGCCCCATTCAGTTCATAAGCTCTTGTTTACATGATTTGTGCATGATTGAAATGTGGAAGGAAAATGAGTGGGTAGCTCATTCTGAGTATCAAGCAAAGAGCCCAGGCACAGATCATGTGGAAGAAGCAAACTTAGGCAAAACCTAACCAAGAGTGGTTTTATACGGGTATTCCTCTAAGTCTTTAATTTTTGATTTATTCCTTTGCCCTTTTTAATGTGACAGATAACTAATCACCTATGCTGCCTCCCCAGCCCCAACTTTGGTGTTCTTTGGCAGATAGCCTGCAAATGAAATTTCAAAGGCTAAGCATATAATGTTTGCTCACTTGATGTAAGCAACAGAGGACTAAATCTGAACTTTGGCAAAAGTCTATTAATAATTGACAAATAACAGAACAGTGAGGATGTAGAAGGCAATACATTTAAAAAAAACAACATCTGGGATCCAATAACCTGTGAAAATGCTCCCCCGGCTAGTTTGTATCAATGATTATGAACAACATGCTAAATCAGTACTTCCAAAGTCTATATATGACTATTATAGGTCTGGGGCAAATGACGAAGAGACTCTGGCTGATAATATTGCAGCATTTTCCAGGTAAGAAAATTGATTTTTTTTTAAATCATGTTTTAAAATTATACAAAGTCTGTACCACAATAAGGTCTTCTAGTTTTATGTTGCTGGTGTGGAATTATTTGTTCAGATTTGTACTTAGTAGAGGGGGAAATTCTTGGGGCTGTAAGAAATCTTGGGTTTTCAAATTGTTAAAAAATGTATCCCAAGCCTGTGAATCTTGAATAACTGACTGCAAAAGCCAACCCTATGTTACCGCACTTGAAAGTGTGATAACAATTTAACTACATATAAAAATAGCAATAAATTCAGATGGCTTTTCTTTTTCCTAGTATGACAGTGAGTGCTTATGTTTATGGTATAGGAAACAGCATTAAATGCCAGATAACCATCTTATCTGGATGAACCAGATTGGACTGTTGTCTCAAATGTTCTCTTCCTGCTGGCTTTTCATGTTATCATTCATTTTGATTACTGTTGTCTAAACTTTCACTTTAGATTTCAATTTGTCTATGTAGCATTAATCTTTCAACCTTGCTGTTTCATCTCTCCTTCAAAGCACTTCATCTCTCTTCCCAAATTAGTTTTCCTTGGACTTTCATATTTCAAAGCACAAGATGGTGAGTGACATGGTTTATGTTTTCTGTTTTAATAAAAACAATAAATAAAATCATTTCAAAGGTTTTTTGGTTTTTTTTTTTTTTAGCAATTACAAAAATGGTTTATTTGCTGGAGCAAGAGAGAGGAATCGTCACTCCACTCCACTCTTTCAGTCTCATCCATCTAACCTTATAGCTGTTAGTAAAGGCAATCAGTATTGTGGGTACTCATCGATGGTGATAATTTAAAGTCAAAAAGGCAGAACTTATGCAGGAGGAGAGAATCCATCTTCCTCCCTGATTTCTTCTTTAGTCTACAACAAAATCACTCAAAATCAGTTTTCTATATTTAAATTAGGAGAAATAAAATTATCCTGACCAAGGTGGTCCCTGGTATGCAGCATTGATTCACCCACAAATCCATGTAGAAGATGGAGCATGGCAATGGGGTGAAGGACAGGGCCTCTCCCCCAAACCTTCCAAGCCTTGACTTTGTCTTAGGTTTTTCCTGGAACCCAAATGAGCTCAACAAATGCCAGGGAAGTCATGGGAAGGGAAGATGACTGAGAGTAGAGGAGCTTAGAATTCTACACCATTATTTACTATTTTGGGCTCATTTAAAAGTTTCTGCTCTTGGAAGATGCCCCTTCTCGGGCCAATGTTAACTTTGTCCACCAAGTAATGTGATTTGTCTATGAGTGGTCTGAAAATGCCTTAACCTAAATAGGTCATTACAACCAAGGAAACTTTAGACCCTTGACAGATTTATAGGGTTAGTGTCTCAGCATTGCCAGGACACCAATGCTCAAGTGTCTATTTATTTCATTTATATGTAGCCTTCCTCACTTCTTAATTCCCTTTGTCCCATGCTGGCTAATTAACCAGGGCTGATTAGAAGTCTCCATGAGCTACACCGTGTACTACATGCTGAGGAAAAAGCAGTGAGCCAGACGAAGTTCCTGTCTCTAGGAGCTTACATTGCACTGCATGCATCAACCTCCAAAATGCCGTTGGGTTGAATTGATGCAAAATGGGCCCAAAATAGTTGGCCAAGTGGAGGTCTCAAAGAGGATACAAAGGGGTGCTCCAAAGCAGATGGATCACCTATGCAACCCTATAAATTGTAGAAACTTTGGGAGACATAGAAGGCTTGGTGACTGCTAAGTTGTAAACTGGAAAAGTGTCTCATGCCTTATGTGAATTACATGGTATTCAAGTGAGTATCCCCATCCTATGTACCAAGTAACTTAGGGACAGGACACTGATAATGAAAATGAATTTGCAATGCCATCTTTTCCATGAACCTTGATCATTCTCTTTTGTTCAGCTTTAAACTAAAAAAAAACCCGTATTGATTAACTTTCTTTGAAGGACCGCTGATGCTATTTTATTATCAACTGCTTGAGTTTTTATCACAACCAATTTTAGGGGTTGTTACCTAGCTAATATCTCAATTCCTATTGCGCTGTGTGACTCGCTAGGTGACCCTTGATTCCTCACACTGCATCGTGTAGCTGGTCATGTGAAACTAAGAATAGACTTTCTGCCAGGGTTGTGGAGGCTTTGGGTTGATGGCATGAAGGAAACCAACCTGGAATTTCATGTTCTGATTCTAATGAAAAGTGCAAAACACTCAAACCTCAGATAACCCATTGTCATACAAGGTCAGAGTATTTCAAACACATTTACGAAATTTATACACCTCTCCATCTCACAAGTACACCAAAGTGTCATTCATAGTGATAGCTTTTATTTCTCTGTACTCAGTTCTGGGGACATGGGCCACTCAATGTGATCCAGCAGTTGCTCGGAGATATTTCTGGGTAAGACTTGAGACTCCAATATTACTGTAGCAGTAGAAAAAAAAGTTAAAAAGGACAAATAAATGAAACCACCCAGAAGAACAAAATTTTTTATTGCAGTTGTAACAAAACAGGGAAAATGTCAATTTGCTACATTTTTCATCACCTGAATTGATTGGCGTTAATTTGAAGAACAGTAATTTGTTTCTCTTACACATTAATTAAAAGTGGCCTTCTCAACTATGGTCTTCACATTTGTTGTAGCTTTTTTTCTGAAATTATCATTGATGGAAGGTAATTCAACAGTTTGGACACTTAGAAGCCCTCATAATTTCAGAAAAGGAAACTCTTTTCTTCTACATCACCTGTTGATACTAAAGACTGCATTATTTTCTTTAAAATAATGGATGGGTAAAGTGATGTCATTCTCTCATTTTAATATTTGAGAAGTGATATAAACTTAGCAGTGACATTGTGTTCTCACAGGCATAAATGTCACAAAATCACTCAGCTAGTATCCACAACAGGTGAATAAGGTGCTTTTTGGTTTATAGCTTTTAAGTGTTTAGAGTAAAAAATTAATGTGGAGAAAATTGGAATGCAATATTATAGTATTACATAACTTATAAAACATTAATCCACTATGTTCAGTTAGTGTGATTCAGAAACAGCATGCAGTTATAAAGCTGGGTGAGGTATGAGTGTCTTCCGTCAACAGAGCAGCTACTTTGTGAGGAGTGTGGATATCAATTGACTTTTTAATAAGTTAAATTTGATGTCCTTGTTAGATGTGACGGGTGGGTTAAAAGTCCTGTGAACAGATTCTCACCTTAACCCCACTTTCTTGACTCTGGCATCTCATTTTCTACCCTTTGAAAAAGGTTTATTATTCAGTTGGTTCAACGGTTTTCCAGTCGTCATATTCTTTTTCCAAAGTGGAGGCCCAGGAGAGCACAGTCTGAGGATATGGTGAGATACTATTTTATGTATGATTGAATGTAGGGCAGGGTTGGGCAAAGCTTGGAAAACTAGTTAGCTGACAGAGTTGTTGTGATGGCTATTTGAAAAGTATCAAAACGTGGAGGACTCTTAAGATAACATGCATTTTCCCATTCCACTGATTTTATCTAGTTTTACGTAGGAATTGCATTTTGTGCATTGGTTGACAAGCCTCTGTAACATCCTCAGAACAGAAAATACTGTTTATGGAAAAAGCCCACAGTTATTAAAGTGACTGCGCCACCAAGTGGACAAGCATAAAGCTGCTGTCTGGAGATTGAAGGATTGAGCCTTGCTTTACAAATGGGAATTTGACCTTTAAAAATGTCCCTTTTCACACACACACACACACACACACACACACACACACACACCCTTGCTGCCCTGAAGCTTTGTGTGTTCTTGTCATACAAGTTTTCGTTGTTTCTCTAGCTCTAAGTAAATATTAATGCCTTCCAAGGCTGGCATGCCAATGGCTGCTATTAAAATCGTTTTCTCTCATTCTAATAACACACTTAGAGATGATTGGTAATAAAAACTCTCTTCAAGGCTTCTGCTTCTCCCCCTTCCAAATGGAGATCAAAGAATCACGCTGTGAGAGTCCGTCGAGAAGAAAAGACTTTCAGTAACAGAGCATGTGGTGTGACATAAAATAATGACAATTATGATGTTCAAAGGAATAACATAGAAATCACACAGTAAAACTTCTTTATTATGCTTTTCAGGGACTGGATGTTTTTACTTTATTATGTGAGGAAGGGTTAGATTACAGACCCTTAGCTATTCCACAAGGCAACATAAGGCAGAATTTCTTCTTCCGCTACAGGAAATATGCTTCAATAAAGGGCTTTTTCTTTTTCTTCTTCTTCTTTTTTTTTTCTTTTTGTAGTTACTGCATTACTATATCATACTTCACTATATTTACTAAAAAGTCATGCTATCTCTGGAAGAAGAGTTAAATCTAGGTAATACTAGATGAATGCTGGTTAGATATGCATGTGTGCTTATACAACGTTTATTATACAGACGCATATCAGAAATAGGGCTGTAGTTTCTTCAGTTTTAATCAGTACTAATGAGGAGAATAATAAATTCAAACAAATAGGAGATATAAATTTGCCAGAAGAAAGAGAACTAGTTCTATAAATTTTACTGGTAAATTTTTGGTTTGTGATCTGTTGGTAATTTTCATTCCAACGCAGAAGAATCACAGAAACAGTCATTTAAAATACAGTTCAGGAGTCAAAAACTTTTTAACCCCCAAATTACAGTTTTTGTCAAATAACATTTTTGAGAAAGTGTTCAATTAAACTAAAAAAAAAAAAAACCCTTCCTTCTTCATTACGCTTTAATGAATGCAGCATGCAGCTCAATAATTTTGAGGAAACCAAATTATAATTTTAAAAGTAATTGCCTGAAGCTGCTGTTAATTACATAAAAAGAAGACAAATTAGACATAGCATATCTCCTTAAACTCTGATCTAAACTCTATGCATTTGTATACCATCTTGATCTTCAAGATTGGGGAAGTGAAATGAAAACTACGTTCACACAAGAACCTGTACGTGAATGTTCGTAGTGGCTTTATTTAGAATTGCCCCCCAAGCTGGCACTATTCCAAATGTCTTTTAGCTTGGGAATGATTGAACAAATGATGGTACCCCTGTGTAATGGAATACTATTCATCAACCAAAAGGAACAAACTATTGATACATACAACAACATGAGAAACTCTCTGAGGCGTTAAGTGAAAGAAGCTAAACTCAAAAGGCTACATCCTGTATGATTCTGTTTACATGCTATTCTTGCAAAGCAAAATTATCCAGGCAAAGAAAAAATGCATCAGTGGTTGTCAGGGGATTGAACTGGGGAGAGTTTCACTGCAAAAGAAAATGGGGACATTTTTGGGAATGACTGAACTTTTCTAGATCTTGATTGTATGGCAGTTACACCACCATATGCATTTGTCAAAATTTATAAAACTGTACACTAAAATGGGTGAATATTATTATATGTTAATTATACTTTAATAAATAATTGTGTGGAAAATTCATTACCCTCTAATTGTTAACTTTCTATCCTAACAAGCAGTTAAGCTGCCTCTTTTCCATTAGCTTTATAAAGTCATTTGCTTGATGAAAAAAATCCAATTATATTTTTTCTTTTTAACTAAAATGTAATGTCAAAGTTTTGGTTATGTTTTTGAAACACTAGAGCCCCCTATTTTTTTTAAATTCTAGATGGAAGCTGTATCCAAGGATGCTCCGGAATGTTGCTGAAACAGACCTGTCAACATCTGTTTTAGGACAGAAGGTCAGCATGCCAATATGCGTCGGGGCTACGGCCATGCAGTGCATGGCTCATGTGGACGGTGAGCTGGCCACTGTGCGAGGTAGGAGGAAGATTGTCACCCTAGGGACAGAAGGAGACTAATGCTTATCAACTTCCTTCTCTGCATGCACCAACTAAATGTGTCCCTTGATATTTTTACATTCAGACGCATTAAGCTCATAGACTCTACCATTAAAATGCTTGTTTTTGAATGTCCTGCTCCTCTTCCATCCAGCTGTGTAATTGTGCAAGATTCTCTCTCCCTGCATTGGTTTCCTCAGCTGTAAAATGGGGACAAAAATTGTACCTGCCTCATTGGGTTATGGTGAGGATTGAATGAGTTCAAGCACACTAAGTACATGGCACAGAGTTGTGGCTCAGTAACTGTCGGTTATATTACGGGTATTAATAGTGATGTCTGAGGAAATGGATCTCTGACAAGTAGACTCACCCAAGGTCACAGCCAGGTAGTTACAGAATTGGAATCCAGCCCTGTGGCTACCTTATCTCAAAACCCTCATGCATTCCCCCAAGACCAAAGTGGTTCTCACAGCCAAAGAGCAAATGCAGCAATGTGGTTGGTTGTGTTTTCTTCCGTGTGTTTTTGGATCATGATTCTTTCTTATGGATGAGTGATATTCTCAATAGAGCAGTTCCAGGTGCCTCAGGAGGGAGTGATGAGAAAATCAAATATGATGTAAATAAATCTCTTCTTAGGGCTATTTTATTAACTTTCCAGTTCTCTAGCAAAGCTGTGAACATTTGAAAGGCTGTGCAGAGTAAAAAATCTCTCCAACTTCTGCTTCAGAAACTCCTGTAAAAGTTGGTAATGAATTCTTTTGATGATAAGCAGGGCAGAAAAAGAGCATGACTATAGAATATTTTAAAATATTTTAGTTTTAAAAATTAAGGATCTTGTGAATTTACCTCCCTTTTTGAAATATCTGACATAAAATTCTGTCAGGGATATCAGAATTGCACAAGGAGGTTTTGCTGGACAGACTTAGCAGCGAGAAGGAAAAAAAAAGGAAAATACAAAATGGGTATATATTTATACAAAATTGGGATAATAAAAGCCCTTTCAGGCATGTAGCTCTAGGCAACAAACTTAGAACAAAGAAAACAGATGAACTTCAAAAAACTAAAATTGTAGTGCTCTTAAATCTCAATAAAAACAAAATGCAAATGATAAACTGAAATAAATGGAAAAAAATATGAGATTGTAAAAGGTTAATGTTCTTTCCAAGTAAAAAGCCCTTATATTTGAAGAAGAAGAAAATCTATTGCCCAAAGGGACAAAGAGAAATAAATAAACAAAATATATAAATAGGAAATTTGCAAATAGAGACATAAAAGTGACCAAAAAACACATGAAAAATATTCAGTTTCATTAATATGCAAAGGCATGTAAATGATGACCAACTATTTTCTTTTCTAAATATCAAATTTTTATTTTAAGATCAGGTAGTATGATTAGGTAAGGGAGAAAACGCATTTTCAAACACTGTTGGGAAAAGTGTAAAGTGAAACAATCTTTCTAGAAAATAATTTGGTACTTTATATCAAAGCTCTAAAAATGTGAATTCCATGTAATGCTAAAAATTCTCTTCTAGGACTTCCAAAACAATAATTATGATTTTTGAGGAAAAAAAATAGTTTCTGCAAGGATTTTCATGCCTCTTATTTTTAGTAGGAGAAAAATTAGAAAAAAATACCTAAATATCTCATAATTGGAAGTAGGGTGTAAAAAATATGATGCATGAAAATGGCATCGAATTAAAAAATATATTATAGGAAGAGTACAATAACATAGAAAGATGTTTTAATTTAAAATTGTAGGAAATCAGTTGCCAACAATAGTCGGGTCCTAAAACATATTTAGTTTCACAGATCACAATTTACAAATGCTGATTTATAAGTGATAAGAGTACTCCTGACTGAATACTCCTTTGATTTTTGGCTCATTCTTATGAACTCTTCTTTGAATTATTTTGCAAGGAAGATAAAAATTAGATTTAAAAGAGAGAAAAAAAGGCAAGGGACCATGGAGAGAATGGAAATGAAGAAAGGAAGCAGAGGTCACTTGGTAAGGCACCCTGGAGCCAGCAAATTATTTTCACACATGTGTTAGTTCCTTCTCACACTGTTGTAAAGATACACCTCGAGACTGGGTAATTTATTAAAGAAAGAGGTTTAATTGATTCACAGTTCTACATGGCTGGGGAGGCCTCAGGAAACTTACAATCATGGTGGAAGGCAAAGGGAAAGCAACAACCTTCTTCCCGTGGCGGCAGGAGAGAGAAGTGTAAGGAGGGAAATGCCAGATGCTTATAAAACCATCTGATCTCGTGAGAAATCATTCACTATCATGAGAGCAGCCTGGGGGAAACTGCCCCCACAATCCAATCACCTCCCACCAGGTCTCTCCCTCAACACCTGGGGATGACAATTCAAGATGAGATTTGGATGGAGACACAAAGCCTAACCACAACACATATTACTTTATTTGATATTTGACAAGTGTTGCTGTCCCCATTTTGTGGGCGAGTAGCTAGAGTTCCAGAGAAAACAGTTTTTCATAGGTAATCAATGACAGATTTATTCTCCAAGTCATTTCTGATGGTTCCAAGACCAGTCTTTATTCTTTGTGGAGTTGGGCTGGGAAGAAAGTGGAAAAGAAAGCTTCCTTAGAAACTATGATTTGACAGCATGAGTAGGACTATTTCCCCAAGAAGTAACCTAAGAGGATATTAAGCGCCTATTACAATCTTATCCTCTTGGATTTATTTAACACTTATAAAGCAATTATCATGTTCCAGACACTATTCTAAGTATATTACAAGTATTATAGCATTGAAGCCTCAGAACAGCCCAAAGAAATAGGTCATATTATTAAACCTATTTTACACAGGAGAAACTGAGGCACATACCAGCGGAGTAACCTGTCCAGGAATGCACAGTTTATAAGTGATAGAGATGGGATTCAGATCCAGGTATTCTGTCTCCAGAATCTGGGCTCCTCACCACTTGGCATAACTCTTAATTTCAGAAAATCTTATGAAGTATCATAAGGAGAAGCCCACTGTGATCCCCTAGAAGTAATTAATTTATAGTTTTAGGAGCATGCAAAGCAGGCGTCTCAGGAGAGTAAGTTACGCAATAGACATCTGGATAAGTTGGAACCAGCAGAACAAAGGGAGAGTGGTGACATTGAGATCACAGAGGAACTGGAGAAGACAATGGAGTGTATACATGCTGCCCTCAAAAATCTAGAATCCTCCTTTGGGTTCCTATCAGGGCAGCATCTGCAGAGTTTCTATTCTGTGTTTGTACTAGAAACCTCTCTCAAGGGTTTCTAAGCTTTCACCTATGTTTCAAAGACCAACTATAGGTTGTCTATTCAATATTTAGGTATATCCAGAAAGTTAATGGTCATCACCTTATAACAGAGTGCTCCTTGGCTGGTGTGTTTTGGTTGTGGGATAGTGGGTTACTTGCAAGGAAAAAATGAATGCCTGGAGTAGATGCTGCTGGTGCCCTGGAGGTATTCCCTTGTTGCTTCCCATTTCCATCAGACCTGTCACTTTTTGCCTGACATTTTCTCTTGCAACAGGAGCTGACGGATAGATGTGTTAGAAGTAGGGGAATGGGGGAGAGGGTTCCCTAGCTAATGATGTACAGCAGTAGGTGGATAAATACCCCGGCTTTCTTTGATCAGGGCAAGTGAAGCATTTTCTAATATGGTCACCCAGTGTTCCCTGGAAGGATTGAGTCCCAGTTGCCCACAGAAGTTACCTATCCATGAACATGCCATCTTTTATTGGCTTCTTTGCCATTCTTCTCTCACTTCCCCATTCCTTCGACTCACTGAGATAATTTCCAAATAAGATGACTTGCTCTCACATCTCTGTGTCATTTTTGGCTTCTGGAAGTATGCAAACCAGGATAATAGCTAACTGAAGGCTATAGATAGCCAGAGGAGAATTTAAGTAACAGTGTAAGAATATTCATATTAGGCAGAGAGTTATTTATGAAAACTCAGAAAATCCACATGGAATTATGAAGTTATTATTGGATTTATTCTATCATTCCAAGAAAGAAGATGGAAATCCTCTCAAGCAAGCCAATCCTTGGGAATATTGTGAAACCTGTGGAAGTTGTTGTGGAGGATCATTTTTTTGTCACCCTCCTAAATATCTGGCTGCTAAGCGTTTCTGTTTCCGGGGACTTAGACCCTAGCAAGGAAGAGAAATTGGGGCCAGGTTTAGAGAACAGGAGTTAGTTATCAATCTCTCTGGAGAAGTGTCTCCCTCAGCATGGTCAGCAAGAGTAAGTGAAAGCCATTGGTGGCCATAGGCAATGGTCTGACCTGAGTAATTAGAATCAGCCTCCAGAAAGTTCTAGGAATTGCTATGGCACCATAGTCTCACTTTCCCAGTTGACTCTCCAGATTTATTCAGAGTCTAACTTCAAGGGCCTTTCTGCCCTTTCTCTAGCAGCTGTGGAGCACATACACTTTGTTAACTGGGACAGAGGACTGAACTCTACTCTTTTACACTGCTGCATGGTTGTAAAGTGACACATTAAGCTACACTTTTTTCATTTTCAAAATGATGATGAATAAAAAGTTATCAAGTAAAACATAGAGGGCCAGTTATATTTGAATTTCAGATAAACAAAAAATCATAGGTGTCCAGTATGTTTGCTCAATCTGGCAACCCTAGATGAATAAGAGCTCTTTCCTGCAGGAGTTTTTGTGAGGATTCATGAAATAAATGCTAGAAAAGCTTACAGAAATGGGGCACATGCTATCTTTATTTGCCCCTCAGAGCCCAAAGTCCCCAAATTCTTTATGTTTCACACACAAAAAATCACTTCCAGAAAAGTATATTCCACTTACATCTTAGTGGAAATAAAAATTGTTCTATTTCTTTCCCAAAAATATTTTTATTTTAAGCTTTATGTAGAAACTTTGAGGGAAAAAAAGATGCCTTTAGGAGTCAGGCTTGTAACGTGAATGTCCAAAAAAAGATGAAACAAACAAACAAAACAAACAAACAAAGAAAACAATGCAAGCTCCCGGGTGTAGGCTATAGCGAGCCTGAGGTAGCATGTTCCATCAAAAGGGTGCAGCCACAACTTAGTGCTTGATAACCCAAGGGAGCAGGGATGTGGAGCTGCCAAATCTTCCGAAATTTTAAAAGAAGCCAGAAATATTGATTTCTATGTACAATCTCCTGGTTTTTAAATGTGGGCAAATAAATCAAAATTCCCTAAAACACTGTTTGGGGCAACAGTGTGTGGGCCAAAGTAAATACTTTTGTGGGCTACAAGTGTCCCCAGGGCTGTCCATCTGGGACATCTGATTCACGTGGAAATTTACCACAAACTAGTTTCATTTCTTGTGGCAGGTCATTTTCACTCTCTAGGATTACGTTTCTTCGTTGATAAAGGGAGCTACTTGAGCAAGACCAGTGGTTTGAATGCCGTGTCCCAAGGGGGCTGGGGTTGTTCCTAGGGATCTTACAAAACTTAGGTGTGACATTGACCATGCAGCTACTTGTGTTGCATATTGACATTCAAAAGACGAGTTCTTTAAATAAAGAGTTCTGCTGGTAAGAGAAAACAAACAAACACAAGAAAAAACTTTCACAGCAAAAAAACTCCAAAAACAAAAACCCAGAAAATTGGCATAGAAGTGGATGATCTTTGCCATTTTTTTAAGTCTATAAATAAATGATTTTGATACCATTTAAAATTTTATGAAATGCAAAATGGGAGACAATTCAAAGTATAGAGCTACCTTTTCTTACACTTCTGAAATCTGCACTTTATGTCAGCCCTGGAGGGTTTAGATGAGGCAGTGAACATTTTAGTACTTTTGATTTCCATTTCTCAAAGTACATTCTTGGTCTATAGGAGAGGAACAAGATATGTAACTATCTCTGACTATTGCTAAAAACACAAATATATGTTTAATAAATGCTGGATAAACTCAGAAAGTGATCCCTCAAAGTCTTGTGAAAAATGATCACCAACATTTATTGAGCAATTAATGGCGCCACACAATTTGACTTTATTATTTATTCATCTATCTTTACAGCCATCTGTAAACCGAAGCTTAGAGAGGTTAAACTCTTTGCTCAGGTTATTAATCACTTAGGCAGTGCTGCCTATAACATCTTGGTCTATTACTGATATTTCCAAATGTCATTAACTGCAGCAAGAATCCTAAGGCAAGAACTATGCCATCATCTTGAAATATTAATTGCAAACATCCTATGTTTTATTGTTTTTATCTTTTTAACTTTGAGAAGATGAAATAAGCCACTGAAAGTGAAAATTATTAGGAAACATTAACTTCGTGCAAAATTTGAGAGCATAAAATACAAGTCATGAATTAAAACTGAACAAAGATTAAAATTCTAAGTCTTTTAAAGTGAAAAAAACTGAAAAATACTGAATGAAGGGCAGTTTTTAATGCACTGTGTTATGAATAAAATTTTTGATTCAATAGATTACTTAATCAACATTTTAATAGTTATAAATCTTATAATACTTAAGTTGTTTTATAAGTGCCTCTACTTATAATGGCACATCCATTTGAAACTCTAGCAGATTATTTTTATTTATTTTTTTGAATTTTGCTATTTATATTCTTTAAAGAAAAATACAAAATTATTTCTACAAATATTTAACACATTGAAGGAAATAGCAATAATAAATGTAAATGCTAACACATATGAAATAGGTGGTATCAGTAGGCTAAATTTTAGTCTTGCAGGATAAGTAGAACATCTCTTCTTAAATATCCAATTAATAAAATGCTTACTATACTCTGGTGCTTTAAGAACATTATCATGGAAACCTCTTAGGTTTTATGCACAGTAACTACAATAAAATTTTCCTTCATCTTTCATGGAGCTACTTGAGATGTTTTTTTCTCCCTTTAAAAATGAAAAACCAAAAAGAAAGAGAAAAAAGGATTAAATATTCATTTATCCTTTTGTTTCTGACTTGCTATGTGGGCAAGTGCCACATGAGGGAGTGCTGGGACCTCATATCAAGAAAAATTAAAACCTACCTAATGCGTTCCAGGAATGCTCAGCATATTAGTAAATTCTTATTAAACTGTCAAAAAAAAAAGTTTTAAAAGAAATTCCAGCCCCTGGATGCAATTAGAGGCTACCACACAGGATTTGATGGGCCATAAAACCATTAAATCTAAACACTTTCTTTTTGAGCCTAAAAGGCCAGAACATTCCAAAGTGAAGTTTTGGGATTCAGCTATGACTTGACCACCTATTAAGATGCAGGTGGAACAGATTGCAAAGTAACACAAAGAGCCACACAGACCCCAAATAACTGCATTAGGGTGTAGGTGAGAGTTTTAGCTGTTGAATTTTCTGGATTTTCCAAGATTAAGTGATCAACCTTAACATTGAGTGAAAGACCATTCAACAGGAAAAATTGTCATTTCCTTTGCTCCAAGTACAAACGATGTATTTTTGAAAGCTTTATTGATTTATATATTTATGTGTTGTGCTAGGTGACCAACTAGATATATGTTTCAGCATACCTGCTAGGAAAATATCCCCATTATTCTCAATTTTACCTAATCCAGGGAAAGCATTGGACTTGCTTTAAGGAAAATTTTTACTCTTTCCAAAGTGGAGTGCCTGTCATGTATCAGGTGTACTGCTTGTACTTTATGTTCTTGTGATTAATCCTTACAATAGGCCTGTGAAGTTATTCTCATTCTGTTTGACAGTAGAGAAGAAAGCCCTTGACCAAGATCTAGTGCCAGCAATGGTGGAGAAGGGGTTTGAACCCAAGTGTCTTTCACTCTAAAGTATTACCAGATTTTATGTTTTGTACTTGCTTTGCTAACAATAAAAAGTCAGCGGCACGTTCTTTCTGTGTGTAAGCACACACACACCCCCACAGACATTACGTATACTTATATATGTATTAAAAGATTATGGACATTTAATAAATATGCATATACTAAAATATATAATTCAATGCTATTTTCATAAAGATGGTGGCTTCAGTATTAAAATCACTTTGCAATGAAACAAGATTGTTAATTAAAACACCTATTAAAAATTAGAATCTAGCCATATTAAAGACAGTCATCAAATGATTTCTAGGATTTTGCACCAAAATTTAAGCTATTGGGTGGCTTTCTTGAGAGTATGAGATTGCTTATTCTTAGAATTATTAATGTACCTGATGACATTAAAATGTGATAGTGAAGTCAAGAGGCTCAAATGTGTATCCCGACACTAAAGTTGTCAAACACTGGACGGTTGGTTGAAGTTGTTGTATGCCAACTCAGCAGTCCTTAAAACCATTATTTAAAGGCCTTCCACTGTGTTGTATCTCCATATGATCTGCCAGTTACGTCAGAACTTGACAATTCAGTAAAATGACAGAATAATAACACAGGAATCACTTCAGTAGAGTTAATGCTTTAGACTATTGCAGAGTTCTTCCTTAGAAATACAGAAGGAGAGCTAAGGTGTCACTGGGACTAATTGTTCCTTGCGAATATTTTCATATAGTAAAAAAAAGGTCTAGAGGTATAGTGGCAGTGTGATCACTCAAGATTATGTAGCTCCAGATTCATTCAATGGACCGTCATGAAAGCACTGGAAAGATTAAGTCTGGTTTCCTGGTCTTTCTTGGCAGCGTTTGAATTGGTTCAGTTTCATAAATTGTTAATTAAGATTTGTTTGACAACTTTTAAGTATTTCAAGCATAATTGTAGTTAAGGTTTGCTCTTTTAGACCACTGACTTCAGAACTTTATTTTTCTGCTTAATCTCAGTTGTCATTTTAGACATTCATACAACAATGTTGGTTGCGTCTCTATGATGGTAGTTTTTCTGTGAAGACAGGATGACACATTCAATGGACATTATGGTGCACAGTTATACAAACACTTCAGTACGTCAGGCCTTGAGTTTAGAACCACACAACTGCTTGGTACTTGGTCATTGCATATTTTCCCCATTACGTAATGACTTCCTGTGCCGATGACAAAATGAGTTTTCTCAACAAAATTATTTTCAGTGCAGCTGTTTTTATGACTAAGTTTTGTAGGAGCTTTTTAATCAAATGCACCTAAGAAAACCTCAACACTTTAGGCCCTTTGAACCTATTACCCTTTTTTGCTTTCTCCTTCCTCTTTTTCCTTAAAACCATAATTTTGGAAGCTCAACTTTGCCTTCCCATAAAAGAGAGTTATTTTCAAAGAAATTATTTTGGTCTAAAGTAACATGTTGCTTAATTGTTCCCTTTGAATCTTGGTATATGATTAGTCCCACATGAATTAATGTTCCAAATAATTTACTCTCATTGATAACTAATCTTTTCTATTTCCTCTATTGTTGTTTGGTGGTGGTGGTGGTGGCGGCTGTGGATGAACAGCATTCTCAAATGTATTCTAATTTCCTTCCTCATCAAGCCCAGCATGATAACTTTAGTTTGGCTTGATGGTTCGTCATCTTATTTCTGTGTGTAAGATTGTTGGTCCTGACATTAAACATTTGGAAACTATTTTATAATTGGTAAATTGTGCTTTCTCAGCTTTAGGTAACTGCTCTCTTCTTCTTCATCTTGTACCATTTTATTTTTATTTTGTCATTTACTTCTGCTTCTGATCTGAGATCTAGGAAGCTGGACAAATCCAGGATAAGCAAGTTAAAAAAAAAAAACACAACTTCAACCAAAGCAAAGTCATGAGATAATGGTTAAGTGTAGCAAGGGGCTATCATACGGACACAGTTTAATTCCTTCGTTTTAGAAGTAGTAAGAGATGAATGTGTAAGCACATGTACAAATGTACCTGTGCCCCTCTCCAGAGGCTGCCAGCGGAGAAGAAAGGCAGTTTTATCAGCAAGGCATGGCTGGCCATTAGCAACCATGTGAGAACCACTACCAATGCCACTGCCATTGCTCTGGCTTTCCCTCCCATTTTCAGTGAGCCAACTTTGCTCAGGACATCACACATATTCTACTAACTTGGATGAATCCTTTTAAAATAAAATGTCTACCTCATGGTTCTCAGAGTATGGTCCTTGGAACAACAGCATCAGCAGGACTCGGGAGCTTGTTAGAAATGCAGATCTTAAGTCCTGCTACAGACCTACTACTGAGTCATAATTTGAATTTTGTTAGCATCCCCTTGTGATTCCTATGCACCTCAAAGCTTGAGAAGACCTGGACTGAGCCTGGGATGAAAATTCCTGTTGGTTCCAAGAAAGGCATAAAGTCTTCAAACATGAACAGTATTAGATGTAGATGGATATTGTTCTCTTCTGAAGAACTTCAAGGTCTTCTGAGAGCCTGTCAAGTTTAGAATGACTGCCTGAAATGAGTGAGAAGTCACGAGGAGACTCTAGATAACTGAGAGATGTGTTCAAGGTAGTCTTGATTAAAAACTTGGGACAGGCAGGCTTAGCATCCAGGCCTCTAAAATTTACGTATACAATGGATTTCCTATTTTTGCTTCTTTACATCCAGATTACCAGGATCAGAAATAAATGTTTTCATTAAGGCTTGATGTGACAAACAAACAAAATAGAAAACTGCCAAACTCTAGAACAATTGCATTTCTCAGCCACAGGGCTGCTTTCCAAAGCTGTTTACCTGTCCTAGCTCATTTAAATCACTGTACATTGGAGTTTAGAATTTGTGTCTACCCCAGAGGTAACTGCATCCATATCTGAGGAGTTGCTGTAAATCTCAGCAGTTGATTATGGGTTCCATAGTATAGGAAATTTAGCCAACCCTCTATTGAATAACAGTTTAGAAAGGTCGAGCTACATTTACCTTATGTCAGGTTATTGCAGACCCTCGTGGCATCTTCCCAATCTTGGGCATGTGATTTAACTCTAATAAGAATCTTTATTATGGGTGGTTCTGAGATGAACTTTTATTATGTAAAACAGAAATTATTCCACTGGCCATAGCTCATTTTTTGAGATAGATTGGGGAGAATGGATGTTAGTAAGCAGTGATACTAATCTCATTTATTTTATATTATTATATAGTTTATATTTATAGTTTATTTACATTATATTTATAGTTACATTGCAAATGGAAGAGCAGAGAAACCAAAAACATATACTGAGAACTTTAAATTTTTTCTTCCAAGTATTAGTGATTGATGGTTGGACTGTGCAAGTGCTGTTAGTCCCGTAGACTCACTCTGCAGTTCCCCCCGTGAAAATTTGTAAACAGGTTAGGATGGGGATGAGGAAAAGCATGTTCTTTTTTTTTTTTTTTGAGAGAAAGAAAGAAGAAAGAAAAAAGGGGGAGAGAGAACAGAATTCTTTCTCTATTGCCCAGGGTGGAATACAATCTAGGAATAGGTATTAAAAACCTCTTTTATGCTGATAATTGTACTTAACAACAAAGACAGGAAGGAATAAGGGAAGAAAATAATAAACAGCCAACCAATATTTCATTTAAGTCTGTGAAATGCTATGCAAATGCTGAAGAGTGATTTACATCCAATTATATAGTCGCTTTCAGAATAGGTGTAATAAGATACTGAGAAAAATGTATGTTCTGGAGATCTGGGATGAAGAATTCTATAGATATTCACTAAGTTTACTTATTCCAGGTCTAAATTCCCTATTAATTTTCTATCTCATTGATCCGTTGAATATTAACAATGTGGTGTCAAAATCTCCCGCCATTATTGTGCGGGAGTCCAAGTCTCTTTATAAGTCATTTAGAACTTGTCTTATGTATCTGGGTGCTCCTATATTGGATGCATATATATTTATGATCATTAACTCCCGTTGCTGCATTGATTCTTTTACCATTATGTAATATCCTTCTTTGTTTCTTTTAGTCTTTGTTACTGTTAAAGTCTATTTTGTCAGAGACAAAAATTACAACTCCTGTTTTTGTTTTTTTTTTTTTTACTCTCCATTTGATTGGTGAATCTTCCTCCATCCCTTTGTTTTGAGTCTTTGTGTGTTGATGCTTGTGAGATAAATCTGGATACAGGGTACCAATGGATTTAGACTTTTTGTTCAATTTGCCTGTCTGTGTCTTTAATTGGGGCATTTAATCCATTTAAATTTAGGATTAATATTTGTGAGTTCAGTATTATGATTTAATGCTAGCTGGCTATTTTGCCCATTAGTTGATGTAGATTCTTCATTATGAAGATACTGTTTACACTTTGGTAAGTTTTTGGGATGACTGATAACTGGTTGTTTCTTTCTGTTTGTAGTGCTTCTTTCAGAAGCTCTTGTAAAGCAGGCCTGGTGGTGATGAAATCTCTGAGTGCTTGGCTGTTCACAAAAATTTTATTTTTCCTTCACTATGAAATTTAGTTTAGCAGGATATGAAATTCTGGGTTGAAAATTCTTTTCTTTGAGGATATTGAATACTGACCTCCACTCTCTTCTAGTTTGTAGGGTTTCTGCTGAGAGGTCTGCTGTGAGTCTGATAGGCTTCCCTTTATGGGTAACCTGACCTTTCTCTCTAGCTGCCCTTAGAATTTTCTCCTTTATTTCAACCCTAGTGAATCTAACCATTATGTGTCTAGGAGTTGCTCTACTTGAGGAATACCTTTGTGGTGTTCTCTGGATTACCTGGAGTTGAGTGTTGTCCTGGCTTACTAGGTTAGGAAAATTTTCCTGAATAATATCCTGAAGAATATTCTCCAACTTGGATTCATTCACTTCATGACATTCGGGTACACCTATCAGTCGTAAATTAGGTCTTTTCACATAGTCCCATATTTCTTGGAGACTTTGCTCATTCCTTTTTACTCTTTCTTCTCCAACCTTGTCTTCTTGTTTCATTTCATTAAGTTGGTCTTCAACCTCTAATATCCTTTCTTCTGCTTGATCAATTCGACAGTTAAAACCTGTGCATACTTCGCAAAGTTCTCGTATTGTGTTCTTCAGTTCCATTAATTCACTTATATTCCTCTCTAAATTGTCCATTCTCATGAGCATTTCGTCAAACCTTTTTTCAAGGTTCTTAGTTTCTTTACATTGGGCTAGAACATGTTCTTTTAGCTCAGAAAAGTTTCTTATTATCCACCTTTTGAAGCCTAATTCTGTTAATGAATCACACTCATTCTCCATCAGGCCTTGTTCCCTTGTTGATGAGGAACTATGATCCCCTGTTAGAAGGAGAGGTATTCTGATTTTGAGTATTCTCAGCCTTTATACGCTGGTTTCTTCCCATCATTGTAAGTTTATCCACCTGTCGTTTGTAATTGCCAACTTTCAAATTAGGTCTCTGAGTGGACGTCCAACTTGTTGATTCCCAGCGCCGAAATCTGAGCAACCCACTGTGCCGACTAAAACAGTGGCATTAAGATTCGTGGTACTTTTCTGCCCGGGAATCTCCTGTCTGGCTTCCCTCCTGAATCCCTTTTTCAGTCAGGTAAATAGGCGACTGCCTTGCTGGAGTTCCAAACATCGACCAAAAGGGGACTCAGTCCCGTTTACTCTGCACTGAGAACCGCCGCGCTGGGGCGCCGGCAAAACCGCCACGCCAGCCACAAGAGTCGCGCTGGCGACCCGTGGGGCTCCTCCGCTGGGAATCTCCTGGTCCGTGGGCAACGAAAATTCATCTGTAAGTGTGGCGTCCTCTCGTTCTGTGTGCTTTCTCTGGGAGCTACAATCCTGAGCTGCTAGTAGTCAGCCATCTTGGATCTCTCTC